>VYZP01042171.1:0-51428 GCA_013400635.1 Hypocryptadius cinnamomeus | reverse complement strand
ACCACTCTCACAGTAAAGACTTTCTTCCTAATTTCTAATCTAAACCTACTTTCTTTCAGTTTGAGACCATTTGCCCTTCTCCTGTCACTACATTCTGTCATAAAAAGTCCCTCTCCAGCTTTCTTGTAGGATCCCCTCAGGTTCTGGAAGGCAGCAATTAGGGGCCCCCAAAGCTTTCTCTTTTCCAGACTGAACAAACAGAATTCCCTTAGCCTTTCCTACTAAATTACTAGTTTTGCACTGAAGTATTTGCTAATGTAGAGTTAGTCAGGGAGTCTGATGTTTAAACTTGCTTTGATACCCATGCTATGGAGAACATCTTAGCCTTAGTCAAATGATGTGTCTCACTGACACCAGGTAGGAATATTTCTTTGTGTGCTCCAGTCAAGTTTGCATTTGTTTATAAAAGTCTTTTAAAGAGTCATTCTAATTTATATAATTTTAAATTACCATTGGCTTTACTATATGCAACAAGAAGTTGACTAATGTGGACAAAGATGTCTTACAAACTAGCTATGAAAATTAAGACACCTACAATGATACATCTTAGAATGAATTGCTGTGTTAAAAGATCTGAGATATGTCTCCTGAGAAAAGCCTAGTAGCTGCAGAATATTCATGCTAGAAAGGAAAAAACTTTTAAATACTTAATACTTCTTGGAGAAGAAAGCTGTGATAGATGTTAAATAATTGTGAAATATTCAGTGGCATATTGAAATGTAACAGATGCTATGGAATCATGTTATAGTCAAACATTGTACTAATTTTGTAAGTGTCATATATTTGTTAGCATTCCTATTTCTGGCTAAGGGCAATCTTGAGAGTTAGTAATATGAAATCTAGTGATAAAAGAGTACAAATAACAAGTCATTTGAAGTTCTGCTCACCCACTCTGTTGGGAAGGCAGCATACAGACATATGTATCTATCTCAAAAGGCCTCAGAAGTTGAATTACATGACGTTCTGGCTTTTGACAATACTGTTGTGGAAGAGGAAAGCCCAATTCCAATACTGACATCTTGTGCCAAAAGAAAGCAGCCCTGAGATAGGACCACAAGTATCCTAGATTTTTCTAGTCTTCATTTGGAGGACGGGTAAGCCTGACCTGATAAACTAGCATGTATATTTGGAACATGTTTTAAGATTTCTTTTTATTTCTGAGAGGGTCTTGGTCTGAATCAATATATTTAATTAAATGTTTTGGGAGGGAAGGTGTTATTTGGTTTTTCATAGTTAGCTTTGTGAAACGGACGCTTTTTATTGGATATTTTAATAATACCCTGAAGTCAGACCTGCAGGGAAGATGACAGAACTGTACAAATGATGGAGCCCAAAAAACCTTTCTGGACAGAGACAAAATTTCATCACATGAAAGATCAAAAGCAGAGTCCTGAAATTTAAGATAAATGCAAGGAAATTGTAATTGTACTATGAGACAGATCTAGGATCCACCTCTTCCTAAATGCAGTCTGACAGTTGGTAGCGGTGGTGATGTAGCAATAGGGGTGTAGAAGAGTGATGCCTCCCTAAAAAGCTCTGTGTGTCCAGCAGCCAGATGTTCACATTTCCCCTCCATCATGTACTGTACTATGGGCATGAT
The DNA here is from genome assembly GCA_013400635.1 of Hypocryptadius cinnamomeus. NCBI lineage: Eukaryota > Metazoa > Chordata > Aves > Passeriformes > Zosteropidae > Hypocryptadius > Hypocryptadius cinnamomeus. Next base: position 49,828 of record VYZP01042171.1, on the reverse strand, counting down.
TCTGTTCTCAATCACACTTGCTCCTCTCTGGCTTTTTTTCAGTCCTGCTTTATTTTCAGTCTTTTTGAGATGATCAGAACTGTGCTCACTACTGAGGTTGTGAAAATAACTGTGGCTTTATATAGCAGCATAATATTGTTTCTCATTTTATGTTCTATAGCTTTCATATTAAGAATTTAAGATTCTTTAGTGAAATGGATGTAGAGCTAATTCAGAAATGTTAGGAAGCAGTTAGATTTCTCTTTATTTTTGCCATGATCTTCATTCATTGATGATGATCACTGAAATATCATTTTTTATCATAAAAAATACATACATATATATGATATGTAGCATAAATAAGAAATAAAAATTAGAAGTCAGACTATTTATAATATTTAAGCACCTAAGCAAATAGGAAGGGAGCTCTTTTAATCTGCAAAATGATTGAGGCAGCTAAGTGCTAGCTTGTACTGAAATCTAATTGTACATCACTTCGAAAACCCTGCAGGAATTAGCCTGCAGTTTTAGGGCTATTTTAAAAATTAGACACCTTATATGAATAAATAGGAAAAGGAAGAATTTTAAAAGTGAGACACCTATCACAGAAAGCCTCAGTCACCCAGTTTACTGAGAACATGAGGCAGATCCGCAGACCTGTACTTGACCACTGGTGGATTTATGGACTATAGAGCAATAGCATGCAGAATGCTGCCTAGAAACAAGGTTTGAGGTCTGTGCTGTGCTGTGGTGATACAGCTGTGCTGCTCTGAGTGGGAGGAGTCCTCCCAGCATCTGCTGAGAACCCTCTGCACTGCTGTCCTGTGCTCCACCTGCCCTATAGGCGAGGGGTGTCCAGATCTCTGCGCTGTGCCACAACCTGTGTGTGTTATGATCAGTCTGCTTCACAGAGAGATTTGCTCTGTTCACAATGATCCATGAGAACAGCTGCAGATTTCTAAACTTAGCAAATCACCTAAATTTACTGGACCTTAAGAAAAGTGAGTCATACAGATTTATTAAAAAATCATTTAATACTGAAACTTATTAGGTGCTTTGACAAAGACTGGTCAGAAACTATGTTAACATTGTTGCTATAATTATAATGTTTTGCTCCTAATTGTGAAAACTGTCATGATCTACAAGTTGGGATGATGTGTTTAAATTTAGATCAGGAGAAGACCAGTTTTTAGACATACAGAATGGAAAGCTGTAAGTCGAGGGTGAGAAATCATGTTGGATCTCTACCTGAGAGCTCGTCATGGCAAAAAGAACAGTAGAATCACAAGAAAAAAATGTATTTGTAACCCTCTGATTTGTACCAATTCTCCACTGCAGTGATTCATCATTGCAGTTCTTTGTTCTCTATGGCAGTTCTCTACCTATAATATGGAACAAAAAAAAATTTAGAAATGGTGTACACAGGGCGAGGGGCATAAAGAAATTCAGGCACCTTTGTCCTCCTGAAATAATATGAACTTCAGAAATGCCCTGTGGGTCAGGTCTGTGGTCCATTAAGTTCAATAGCCTGCCTCCAACAGTGCTCAGGGGAAACACTGTTTGGAAAGGGCACAGAAGCCACGGTGTTGCCTGCAGTTCAGTCCCCTCATACTTCTTCAGCATCCACAGACACCAGATTAAGAAAGATGGAGGGCACTCTGCTAGTCTTAAAAACTTATGAGGCAAAACCCCAAAACATTTACTTTTACCAGAACTGCTAAACACAGGTTAAGATAAACTTGAAATGGCTGGGACTCTTCCAATCATAGTTGAAAAAACAAAAGCTGGACTCTGTCATAACAAAATGTAAACAGTCAGAGATTTTCAGAGTATATTTATGATCTTTTATATAAGATATATTGTTCATTATTCTTTTACAGCATGCTCTTCCTCCTAGGAAGCATATAAATGAGATTATATTTTAGCTGCTAATTAATAGTGTTCCACAGCCTTCTGACAACAGAGGAGATTCTTCAGTGTCAGCTTTGCTCTCCCTTGCACCTACTTTCTTTGAAATTACTTTTGTCATGCTTTCAGCAAGACAATAGCCCTTAACAGGGGCCTTGGTACCAAAGATGTAAAGACTTAAAGATGAACTTGCACACAGAAATCCTTCAGTTATATTTTACTTCAAAACTTCTATCTATTTGAGCTAAAAATGAGAAAGTTATTTCTCTCAATGACATACCATTGTATTTCACAAAGATGTTCCCAATGCTGTTTGTGTATTGCATCAAATGTGTTCAAATGCAGTAAGAATAATGAGCTGTCCACTTAATTATTTGCAAGTCTTCAATAGTCTGCAAACTAACACAATCATTAAAAAGTAACATAATAATAATAAATTTTTAAAAATATATACATCTTCTATAAAACTGCTTGGGAAAGATTCCTCAGAAATTTCTAAATGAAGATATACTGCATTGCTTTTATACTGTAATTTCAAAATCAGATGCCACTTAGTGTGGGATCAAATCCCTCACAAAGGCTGTCATATCAGACCAACATTAATAGTTGGACTTGGTGATCTTAAAGGTCTTTTCCAAAGTAAATGCTCTCATGATTCTATTATTAATACAACAGACTCATAATTCCAAGTTTGTTTAACAAGGTCTGATTTTTAAAAGTGTGTTGATTGACATAAGGATAGTACCATCCTGTGATTTCTGACTGGGTGTGGTATTCTCTCAGGCATTATCTGCATTTCTTATTTATATTTGGTTCTTTTTATGTCATTCTTGCACTGTAAAGGGATGTTAGAATGAGTGTAAATGTGCTTTATACTCCATTTATGGTCCTAAAGTGGTATAACATGAAAAAATGAAGAACATAAGCAGGGTTATTTTGTGTAACTTTGTATGTGCTTAAACTTGTGGGCTTCTCTGTGAGATTGTACAGAGTATCTCAGATTCCAGGAAATATTACATCTTCCCAAGTGAATGGCAATAATTGAAGTACCTATCTTCCATCTCTCACTTTAGAGGCTTTCTTCACTCCCTCTGTTACACAATCGTTATGGATGTGACATCCAGTTATTACATGAAAAAGTAGAGATTTCCAGGAGATAAAATCTCAATTAATACAAGGACCCTTTGAGCATACATCGCTGGGAAGTCTAGCTAAAAATTCTTCTGAGGGAGAATCTGAAGCCAAGACAAATGTTCAACAGATTGCATTTCAGTATTTCAGAGGTAGCCTGAGTCTTCATACTCTTACATGAATGACTTCAAATTAATTTCTGCTTTCTTTTCTATTTACTTTTCAATAGCATGAATTTAGTTTACATTATTTTAAACAAGATTTAGACATCTGTTGATGAAGTTGTTATATAAAAAGAGGGGGTTTAAACATATTACTGTCTTTAACAGTCCTGCTTGTTGTATAGCAGAAATGCTGACAGAGATTTACTGTTCTTCTGCTTTGAAGAATAGACCTGAAAAGGACCCAGAAACAAAAGTGGACCAAGCCTGTCAGTGTCACATCAGGCTGACCAGAGCGTCTCAGGACAACTGAGAAACCTTAGAATATGACACTAGAAATGTATTTCAAGTATTGAGAGAGTATACAAACAAATTAATTTGTGGGTTTCATACAAAAGAAGTTGTAGCAACATAAAACTATTTTGGGTTTAGACATGATTGTAACAGTAATATTATTTGTGTCTGCTGATTTGTATTCCCTTTCACCCAACATAAATCCAACATTGGCAGGATTACATAGGCACCAGTGAAGGTAAATGTGAAATTCTTAAAAGTATGAAACTTAGAGCCATGTTGTCACTGTGATGTTTTCTGAAAAATCTCTTTGCCCAGGATTCTTCTCCTGGGAAGCTGAGAGGCCTCAGAGAAAAATGTAAATACTAATGATCTGATTTGCTTCTCCTGTTTTGCTGCTTTGGAATGTGGTAGGTGATTGTTTCATTGGTTTCATGTGAATTGTTTTTACTTAATGACCAATCACAGTCCAGCTGTGTCAGGACTCTGGCAAGTCATGAGTTTTCATTATCATTCTTGTTAAACCTTTTGATGTATCCTTTCTCTATAGTTTAGTATAGTTTTAGTATAGTATTCTTTAATATTATATAATATCATAAAATAATAAATTAGCCTTCTAAGAACACAGAGTCAGATTCACTCATCTCTCACCTCATCCTGGGGACCCCTGCAAGCTCAACTCCATGTCTCACTGAAGTTACATACAACACATTCTGAAGACCTTAGGGCTTGATTGGGACAAAAAGATACACATGAGCTAATTTATATCAGTGAAAAGTAGCTGAATCTATGATGATTTCAAATATCTGAGCTAATTATTGTCTTGCTGACTGTAGATGTCTCTATGTTGTGCTCCACAGCAGAGAAATACCCCTGCACATTTTTCAATATCCCATCCATAGCCTGTGGAATCAGAGGTGCCAGAGAAGATTTTATTTTGTCAGCATAATCTTGAATGCTGATGATGTGTATGAAAACAATAATCTAGTTACATGTCAACTGTTGGAAGTTTTGTTGGAAGATTTGCAACTACACAAAACATCTTTTTACTTACAATTTATATTTCATTCAAAAACCATTTCTGCCCAATAAACAAGAAATACCATGATGCCATTTTGTAGTCACTTTTCAGAGCATAGCAGTTAATCTAACTCTACAGTTACACTCTTACTGTATATTAGAAAATATATGTGATCTTCAGTTACCTGCAATATAGGCCTAGGGTTATCTGAAGCTTGGCATTTTTATGCCTTTTAAAGCTGTCATGCTGTAAACTTGCATGCAATCCAGTAAAAAATCTGTTTTCTTTCCTTTAAATACAGTTGATCACTATTTCAGGAATATTTACCACATCAGCATCTATCCTTGCACAGGATCCTTGTAGGCAAAGTACTCTGCAACCATGTCTAAGAGGGTCTCTGCCTCTCAGAATAGGGTACACAGGTTCATCTTTCCTGATGGTGAGATAAAACACTTACTCCACTGTTTTATGACTGATTTTACTTATCTGCAGCTATGCAAATGCCACATTTTTGCATGTTTTGCAAAACCTGTTAACGCCCCATCCTGAATCAATCAACAGCAAACCTGAATATTTCACCTCTGTGAAATAGTCTCTGTTATTATCATAAAAATCACATGGGCAACAGTAGGCTGGCAATCTATGTTTGATGTTTCTCCTCCCTGCAGCAGATAATATATGTGCATAATTGCTCAAGTGCCATCTGGTTGCAACTTAAAATGTGTTGTTCATTGATAATGAAAGCACTGATTTGGTCCCCACACATAAAATGGAAGTCTGTTTAACACAAGTATGCATGATTTTGTAGGACCCTGATATAAAAAAAGAGCAATGCCTTGTCAAAACCTTTTAAGAAATGTGTATTTAATAATAGTTTTTCTAAATAGACTGAAAAATATGGCTGAAAGAGAACTGATTGTTTTGGAATTGAAAAGTTTAATTGTTGCTATGAGCATGGAGTGTCAGCATGGAGCTCTCAGCCCATTTAATCACACTATAGGACACCCATAGGGCTTCCCTAGCGCAGAGGAAAGCAGAGGAAAGGGTGAGATTAAAAGGTGGTTGGGGCTCAGGCCAGAGTGCACTGCAGTAAATGGCAAAACTCTCTTTGACACCTGTGTGTATGGCACTGCCCTTGTCTGCTCAAAACATGGGGTGGTGTCAGAGCAATTAGAAAAAAACCCAGGAAGAAGTGACAACTGAGCAAAAATATTATTCAAATGCACGAAAGACTTGCAGATATGAGAAAAACCCCATAATAATCTTTTTTTTCGTGTCCATTGATAGCGCAAAAAGTAATGGGATTAAACTGTGGCAAGTGAGATTTACATTAAAGCAGGGGAAACTCTTTAATGAACAGGGAGTGACTGGCAGGGATCTCTTGCCTGAAGCAGTTGTCAAGTGCCCATTAACAGGGAGGCTCTAGAAGAGGTTGAACACATACCTGCCAAGATAAGCTTAGCCCATTCTGCCATGGGGCAGGAGATGAAAGAATGACCTCTGAGATCCTTCCAACCCCTGCTGTGGTCCTCTGTATTCTGCACGGAGACTCCTCATCTCTCAGCCTTTGTAGCAACATTTGTGCATAACTTGTCATTTCAAGGAGCAATGCCCTTAACAGTTCTTCCCTTTGACTGGTGTTTGAGATGAGAGAAAGGTGAAGCATTATGTATTTGGTTTTTAAAAATCAGTTTTTAAATTTGCTTGTCTATCTGATAATGTCAATTTTAAACACAGATTATTGCCATTTCAAATGTATGCAAAATTAATAAGGGAGGTGACTAGCAGCTTATTATTAATTTGCTGCTTTTATTTTTGGGAAATTAACATTCTGGCAAGAATTTTAATTGGACTTTTGTTAATTCTCACAGCGATGCTTTGGTTTTTCCTTTTGGGACTGGAGAGAAAAGCCAGCAGCTGGTGTTTGAGGATGCTAGGGACTTACACCATATTATGTCTAATATCTCTACTGTAAATAAACAAAATGAATAATGAAGTGAATAATGAGGTGTCCCAAATGAAGACTTTTCTGACGGTATCTGAGGAATGTTTGTACTCCTGTCATTTGTTCTCTGTTGGGCATCTTGGGCAGCACAATGCCCGTATGGATATTCACAATGCATTTTTTTCAAGCAGAACCCAGAAATAATATTAACAAAGGTCACCAGATATGCAGAGATGCTTTTGCTCTTCAGAGCTCTCTCTGTCTGTATGAAAGGGGCAAACACAAGAATAGGAGAATTTGTGTCATGGCCCTAAGGACACTGATAGGCCTGACTGCCCCTGCCTGGCTTCCCCCAGGGCTGCCCCCACCCTGCTTATGGCTCAGGGCCCCATGTCACCCCCCAGGGCCCCATGTCACTGCCCAGCAATGCCACAGCAGGGCTGGTCTCCAGCTGCTCACAGCCCTGCCCAGCCATGGGCACACCTCTGGGCTCATGTTCCCAGCTGGTCTCCAGCCTGAGCCCAGCCTTATCCCCAGGGACACGTGCCCCATGCCCAGGGCTAGTGCAGCCCCTGGTGCCCCCAGCCTGCCCTGCCATCCTGGGGCTGTCCCAGAGCCCCCAGCCTGCCCTGCCATCCTGGGGCTGTCCCCAGAGTCCCCAGCCTGCCCTGCCATCCTGGGGCTGTCCCCAGAGTCCCCAGCCTGCCCTGCCATCCTGGGGCTGTCCCAGAGCCCCCAGCCTGCCCTGCCATCCTGGGGCTGTCCCCAGAGCCCCCAGCCTGCCCTGCTGCAGTGAGCTCCCATGGCCCATTGGGAGCCACCAGGGCCTGATGCCCCACAGCTTCTGAGGTGGTTTAAGCTCAGACAAAATGCAGACAAGCTACATTAGAGGTGTTGTATAGTCTGTCCTGATACAAAAAAAAAAATCTGTGAATTGTTGGGATATTTTACTGTTCTTGCTGCAGGGACAAACCTGGGATTTTGTTCGCCTCCTGGATGAAGATGGTCTCTCCCACTGGGTCCTCCTGTCCTGTCTGGCCACCTGAGACAACACCAGACCTCCTCAGGGGTTGAAAGAAGCCAGTCTCCATCTTTGTATTTTCAGGACTTCTAAGAGAATGCTGCTATTCTCTCATCAGCTCCTCCCAAAACTCCAAGGCTTGGCAGTTTGTTGAATTTGGATGTAATACTAGATGGAACTAAGAGACCACAGTATTGTGAGGAGCAGCAGAGGGAGCTGGCATTGTTCCATCTGGAGAAAAGAAGGCTCAGGGGAGGCCTTACTCCTCTCTATGACTATCTGAAAGGAGTTTATCCAGGCTGGTGTTGGTCTCTTCTCCCAGGTAACAAACAACAGGACAACAGGAAATGGCCTCAACTTGTGCCAGGGGATGTTAGACTGGATACTAGGAAAGCTTTCCTTATGGAAAGGGTGGTCAGGCATTGAAACAGGCTGTCCAGGGAAGTGGTGGAGTCACCATCCTGGGAAGTGTTCAAAGGGCATGTGCATGTGCTTTAGTGAAGATGGTCATGTGAGGTCAATGTTGGACTCAGGGGTCTTAGAGGTCTTTTCCAACCTTAATGATTCTGTGATACATGAGTCCATACTTGTTGGATGCAGATGGTATCTTCCATACATAACAATTTTGCAATGGATGGAAATGTTCAAACCACTGGCACATCAGTGGCACGAAGGACAACTCTTCTCATGGTCCATGCAGCAGCTAAGGACAGAGCAAGGGGTAGGAGCTGCTGGCTTCAGGCACAAACCTGCTTCACCCATTGCTGAAAAATTGCTTATTTTGTCTCTTCATTGCGTTTTTAAAATATAAATTGGAAGTAATCTGGTTTGTTGATTTCATTTGCTTCTACAAAAAAAAAAAAAGGTGACAACATGAGTGACTACTTGATACCTCTGTAAACGTGTGGTATCAGGCAAAATGAAGGTATATTTGGGTTTTTTTCCCTTGAATATTTTATTAACATTCCTGTGATTGCCACTGAGCAAGCTGAGACCTGAATTTCTGGTGCTGTGCTGAGGCAATAGGAGACACCTCCCTCAGCCAAATTTCTAGTCTGTCTTCAGACTTTCTGAAGACAACCATGGGGCAAGAGCCACAGGATCCCACAGGGGAACACCACCATCTCCTGACCATCCTTTAGACAAATTACTGGGGAAGCCTGACACTCAGGCAGCTGGATTCTGTGGAATTAGTATTAGTATTATCTCAACTTTGTCTTTCCACCTTGAATGTAGCTGTGTATACATAGAATGCAAAGTGATTTTTTTTTTGTATATGTGATGTGATAATTAAAGTTAGCATTTTCTTCACACTTGCTATTCTGAACTGTAAAGGAAAGCTAAATGAATTGTCAAGGAGACATAGTGGAAATTAATGATGGGGATAGAATTCAGAAGGGCTCTGGACATCTGGGCTCAGTGCTCTGCTGAACACCAGTAATTGGTTAAAATCTGTTAATATCACCTTAGGTGAATGTCCTAAGCTTTCCCTGACAACTCTGCTGGCTGCTAGCTATGCATTTGTGCCTTCATTTCCAGCCCAGGGCCAGACATGCTCTTTTCCATCTCCTTGGGAAGAAGGCTGAGTGGAATGGGCAGATGACTGCTGCAACTGTATCACCTCTTTGCTCTGTCCCTCGTAGCCTGCGCTCACTGCCAGTGGTCAAGTTACCTGGTCACAGGTATGTAGTGTCCCCCAGCTTCCTATGACCTGCTTAGGGAGGAAACTTTAACACCTGTGCTGGAAAACATGTAAAATTGTAAGAAATATTGCCCCTGTAAGCGATGGAAAACTGCAAAAATCTCGCTCTGAACCACAAATGTAGAAAAACAAGTTAAAAGACACCAGTGCTCTGCCACAACATCACTAAGATTTGATGAAATGACAGTTCTTAAAAAAAACCAAAAAGGATTTTTATGTCTGTCTTCAAACACAATCTTGAATAACAACTCATATTCCCAGTATCATGGCATGAAACCCTAGACATTGCAGCTATACAAAGTATAGCTTGTCCAATGTTAAACCACCAGCAAGGACAAACTATTTTTAGAGTTGTCATATATTATTGCACCTGAGCTTTATTGGTCTTCAGATTAAAAGAAGTTTTTCTTCAGAGAAGTTCACTTGAATTTTACGCTCATTTACTAAGCCTTATGTTACTATTCAATTTATTTTAAAGCAGATTCTTTGGGGAAAATTAGAAAGCTAATTTGAATTGATTCTTTGGAGATTCAGGCTTAAATGAAGTGCCATAAAATTGGCAGTCAGAGTGAAAAAATAGAATTGAATTCTATACTTGTACTACTTAATGGATACAGGCACCTTGCTCTTTGCTGCTGCTTCTGAGGGTTTTCATGCAGTATATTTTAGACAATTTAGACACACCTAAGCATGACACTTCACTGAAGTTTTGGTCACTAAGGAACCACAGAGTATTCCTTGTTCAAATGGTTTTTATCAGATAAATTTATGGCTGGCAGGTTCATAAAATTCATCATTCTCTCCAGGTTTTCAAAACTAATTTTATAAATTACTTGTGGCATTAATCCTAATATTGGGTAAATAATGATACTTTAGCATTTAGTTGTGGACTTGTCAGAGCAATGTTCCTCACCAACTACCTCCCCTGTTTCCATTTCTAAGTGCACCAGCTCACATTTGGATAAGAATGTTTTGAGTGTCCAGCAGCTTTAACACTGATTTTAAAACATTCTGTGACAGGTTTGAGGTTTAGGTAGCAGATGTGTGTTTTGAGTTTTTTCAGAAACAACATAACTTTTTAGATTTTACTATCCCATATTACAGGGAATCTAAATTTGTTAACAGTTTCAGACAATTTAGACCACCATGGTAATTCATTATGAAATGAGTAAACATTTTTACACGTTTTTTGGTCAACAGGTCAAGCCTGTAGACAGAAACATTTTAGACATCTAGAGACATTTTTCTCTAGACAAATGAGACCATCTGCTTAACAGAATTTATGCTTTTCTCTAACTGTTTGATGCATTTACAGCTTGGGAAATTCACAGAAATAATGGCTGAGGAGATGGTTGTTCAATTTTCTGTCACATAAATTACTGAGTAGATGTTCATTACTCCATCCCAGTGCTGTGCTTCCAACCTAATCAGAAGAAGAAGTGAGGATTTTAAAAGGCATGCTGGAGAAAACTCCAGTACACACTATTATTTGCTCTGCACATATGGTCTCATATTAGAAATGACTGTTATTTTGTATGAGTAAATATGTGAAGAAATATTTAAACTGGAAAAAATATATATTGCTTTTTTCTTACGAACTTAATGTGAAAACAATTTTACTGAAAGAAGCCTTCATTCTCAGGATTATTTTCTCATGTGCCACACTTTCCAAACAACATTAGTCAGGAGCAGATATCAGACATGCTTATTTGCTTTAGTTCCCATTGTAAGTGGACACCTGAAGTCAGACACCAAAGTTGATATTTAAATGTGGAAACTAAAATCCCCCAGTCTTTCACACATGCTAAGTTTTGCTACAACCCTCAGCGATCTCAGTGGGAGCTGTGGCTGCTCAACATTTTGAAAATTTGGCAGTTTTAAGTGAGGTGCTTTGTGGAGGAGAGAGGTGTCTGTGTGCCTTGATCCAGCTCAAATGCTCCTTGGAACCAGCTGGAAATGAGGGGGATGTGATGCTTCCCTTGTTTGCTGCACTGCTGAGCTGATGGAAACCTATGGATTGCTCTCCTCTGTGCCCCTGGCTTTCTGAAAGCAGAGCTTGCTGTTCAGAAACTTTCAGGCACATGCTAGTCAGAAACTTTCTTCTACCCCTTTTTGCTTAAGACATTAAGCAGAATTTGCCAACATGCTGGCAGCCACAAGCATGTCAAGCTGTTTGGCTCTGGGAAGTGGCATGTGGTGCATTTACTCATTTGTAGGGCAGAATTTTGACAGAGCTGATCTCTGGATCCCTGAAAATCCTTTAGCATCTGTCATGCTTACATAAAGAATAACATTTGCTCAAAGCCAGGGACCTGTCCTCAGTGTATCTCAATGGCTAAGAATCTGAATTTCCCTCTATTGAAGATGGAATTGTTTCTGAATGCTGCCATGCAATAATATAACAACATGAAGAATGAAGAAAAAATAAGAAAAGTAAATTTCATCCAGTTGTCTCTGCTTTGTGTTCCTGTTCTTACTCCACCAGAAGCTTGAGTCTTTCCTTCTGTGCAGAGCAGCACTTTGGGAACAAGCACTTACCTGTGATGCAACCCTGAGCCAGGCATGTCCCTCTCTTTCTTCCAAGTGAGCATGTGAAAAGACATCGGCACTGTCCAGTCCTTAGATCTCTGTCTTATCTATATATTATGATATTAAAATAAGCCAGGATAACCTTTTTCCATATATAAACATGGCTTTCTGATACCAAATGAAGCACAAGGTTTGGGAACCTGCCTCCTTCCTGCTCCCATCTCCCTGCAGGGTACCTCCTTCTCTCAAGCCTGGCTTTTCCACCCTGTGGTTTTCAGTGGGCTGAGCAGGTCCATGGAACTCTTGCCATTCCTTGAAGAAACCTCCTGCTCCCTGGGTCCCCACAGCTCCAGGTCTGCTCCCCACTGCCAGCCTCCTGGTGTACCCCACGCCTTCCCCATGGCCCCATCCGGTGCTCCAAGCAGAGGAGGCTCCCAGCAAGCTCTTCTACCTACTTGGATAAGGAAAACAATGATTTGTTAAGAATCCTGTTTTGATCCTGTTGAGTTATGGGTAAACTACAAGTTTTGTGTTTTACCCATTGATCTCATTGGGGATTTTTTTCTTGGAGAAGGAAGTTGGCTGGCAGTTTTGGTTGTTACTAATGATGTTTTGGTTGTTAATAATGATGTAAACTGTTCATTACATGATATGTGTTAATTTGCTGAAGGTTAGTAAAGGCCTTTTAAGAACCCCAGCAGATTTTGGGGGGTTATTAAATCGTATGATAAAAGGAGGATCCATACCTGATTCTAAATGGCAAGTTGATTCCAGGTAAGATCTAGAGAAAGTATGCAAAGAAAATGAAAGACATGTCTTACTTTTTAGGGGAAAAAAAAGCTGCATGAGAACAGGAAATTACTGCAAACCATTTAAATAATTTAAGCATTTTTTTTTCTAATTAGACTTTGATAATTGCAGTTAATTGTCTCTTTCTCATAACTGTGTCTGAGTCCCTTTGCTGATCTGAGTGCTGCCCCTCAGACAGGGGGTCTTGTGTCTCATTTGTATTAAGATGAAAACTCATCGTTTTCTCAGATTCGTATCAGAGTTTAGTTATAATGATGCCTATCTTCTAATTATAGTTTTAAATAAACCTGATTTTATTTAGGTATTTATTAGATCTTGTCACCAGAAATAGTAACATAGTAAAACCAGATTTGATTATTAGCTAAACCTTTGACAATATAACTCAAACAATAGATAAGTTTTCTCTTTGAGTTAAGTAACAGAAAATGCAATTTCCATTCTTTTGGCCAGCACAATAATTTTCATTTGAAAACCTTTTGGAAATGTTCTTTTACAAGGTTCTAACTTTTTTTTTTTTCTCATATCTTTTAGAGACAATGTGAAAGAAGTAAAGCAGGAAATTCAAGTGCAGGAAGCAAAAAAAGGATGAAACTCAGGAGAGGGTTTTCTTTTTAGAAAAATGAAATTAGTAAAAATGTAACAAATCTTTTTATGGGAAGCTGAGTAAGTAGACATTGTTTATTTCAAAAGTACCTATAAAATAATAGTATAAATTAAAATATTTGCCATCATTACGAGCTGCCCATAGGCAGTCTTACTGTAATCCTCTTACTCTGTGTCTAATGCTGAAGTGTCACACCATGGAGATAAATGCTTTAGAGGTGCCAATAGACAGACTTTTGATATTAAATCACATAGTATTATCACACAGAAATCAAAGTGAGAAATCGTACAATGGCAGGGGAATTACCTTTATTTGAGAGCTGGGAGCACATGTCCATAGCAGAGCTGAGGGCAAAGCAGAGCACATGCTGCACAGTCCGTGTGTCCTTTCTGCCTGTGCTGTCCATGAGCAAAGCAGAGAGCCTGGCTGAGGTGCTGCTGGCACCCAGGGTGCTCCCAGCAGCTGCAGTGCCCCACACCTCTGTGGGTGTATCAATAGCTCACATCCCATGCAGACAGGGCACTTTTGCTCTCTGATGCTTTCCAGGTATAATTTCAATGGGACATCAATATCCAGTTCCAGCCACAGCTGCCTTTGCTCTGCTTTAATTATCTGATGACCATGGTAACTCCATTTATTTCATCATTTTTTCAAGCTATCAGAAAAGTAAGATCTAAAAGATATGTCCAAGGAACCAGACAATATAGACATCTTTATAAAGCTGTATTTGTGACACAACTACAGAAAATTATCTATCACAGCACAAATCTTAAACCAAATAAATTAATACCGAAAGACTTTACAAGCCTCACAGTAGATCTTGTTTTTCAATACACATAGGAAACATAAAAGCGTTGTCATGCCAAGTAACAAATTCCCTTTTCCTCATCACATAACAAGACCTCTGACTGGGGCTGTCCCCTGGAATAGTCTGACGTTATCTTTGTTTGTTGTTCACATTAAATCCAGTACATAGGTTTTTGACTTTTAAAATTAGGTTGACATTTTATTATTAGTGTCAGTAAGCAGAAAATATTATCAATAGAGTTTACCTTAACAACTACTTACATTGTCCCACATGATAATGAAGACATAGATTTTTAAATATCTATGCATAAGTGTATTCCAAGAAATAGAACATTTGTAGTTCCAAAACTCTGTTCCCTTTCTTAATGAAAGATGTAGATGAACTGATCTCCAAATAAGCCAAGTCACTTCAATGGTTTTACAGTAAAGGCAGGTTACAGCTTCTTCTAATCTGATACATCCTCTAAAAGGAGGAGATGAAAGACCACTCACTAGACTGAGGTAAGTGCTCCAAGGAATGTGAAACTCAGAAAAACTTACATATTTCTGTGACAAAATGCTACACACTTTGTATTTGCTAAATTAATAATAATAACGTAATTATTAGATTGATTTTATTAGATATACAACTATTTTTTAAAACCACCATTTTTAATATGGTCCATTCACAGAACTAAATGTAAACTGTGCTTAGTTATGTTTCAAAACTTACCCTGTAATTATAATATATGGAGGATGCAGGTGCCATCCCCCTTAAATGGTCTGGCCACTGCACCACGTAATTGAGGGCAGAAATGGACCGGGATCCCTCTGCTCATGTATGTCAGCAAGGAATTATCTATAATGATTCCTTGCCCATTTATCATTTGGTAGAAGATTTTGCAATAATTTCTTCAGCTCTCATGCATGCTCACTCTACAGCCACATTTGCACTGTGTTTCTGTGGCATGTGTTGAAAACAATTATTAGCATGTGCTGAAGACTATCAAATGAGATGTTTGCAGCTGTCATTTCCCAGGATTATCTTTTGCCTCCCATTTGGGCTGATTATGTCTGTTGTCAACAGGCTGTTGGAGGATCATGTAACAGGGGCCAAATGCAAGACTCTTCTCATCAGACAGCACTTAGGGGTAGGAAACCAAGGGAAATAAATGGAGGGGACATAAAAAGAGAAAATAAGCACAGAGAAGGAATAACAGTTTTGTTCATAGCTGAGTGATGTTTCATAACTTCAGCATAATTTGGCTTTTTGATGAAGCTAATGCTTCATTCAATGCAATTTTATACTTAAATTACCTATAAATTCAAAATGATCTTTTGACTACATCGTCTGGTCTGACTCAGACAAGGCAAATACAATACGAGCAACTTTTTGTCATTAAGGCACTGGAGCCTGCAGCTGGGGAAGCCTGAGGCATTTCCTCAAATTCCCATTGAAGTTGCTATTTTCCTAAATAAAGAAAGTGAAGTACCTGTGATCAGACTGTGTTCCTCACAGGATGGGGATGTGCTGGGAGAAATTCCCTGTATCTAAAGGCTTGTCAAAAATACAACCCCCAGCACACTCAGCATTTCACAGCTGAGAGCCAGATGGATGGTGGATAACCTTCACCCAGTCCCCTTTCTCCACCTTTCCTTTTTTCATATGTTTAAGGCAGAGAGAAGTAATTAACAATATGTGGGCTGGGTATATATTAACAATATGTGTAGGATTACTACACTCTAAGAGCTGAAATGCTCACAGGTGCTTGATGCCTTGCTGCACTGAGAGCTACTCATAAGCTGCTGCTCCCAAAGTCCAGCCATACATGTTAGAAAAACTAGTGTGAAGTTTTAATGTGCAAGTAGATAGTTAGGCAGGCACATTAATATTTCATGGAGAATTGTTAGACTCAGATAAATATGCAAGAGACTTTTATTCAGATCCAAATTTGCCTTTACTCAGGCATTGCATTTGGTAGACAAGCAATTCAATATTTGACACTTGAGTGTAGGTATCCATGTAAATTGATACTTCCTAGTTGGACAGTGGGTGTTTCTCAATCAAATAAAGGCTGAATGAAGTCACTGGCACGCAGGTTGTGCCGCAGGTAGGAGAGCAATAAGACAGGTATGGCTCTGCATAACATGCATTTTTTATATTGTACCCTTCAGATTGTGTCTGCAAGAGGAGTTGGATGCAATCAGTCACAGCTCTTACAAGAAAACAGAAATTCATTTACACTAATTATCTGGCATAAGACAGAGCTTTGTACCACTTCTCCATCATCTCCTCCTCCTTGTCTAGCAAAATGAGAGTGAACATCAGTGCAGGTTCCTGTGGGGAGTTGTTTTGGCTGGAACCTGGTGGGCACAGATGGACAACAAGCTGCAGTCCCTGGTCCTACTTGGCTGAACAACCACACTGGGTCATCTAATGGACACTCAGAGCCATGAGAGCACTTTTTTGCTCTGAACTGCAGCTCTCTTGGTTTCCTTGGCTTGACAACTGGCACACTGTAGTCCCTCTCAAAAAAATTTCTCTCTGATGCCCATTTTAAGTCTGTGACAAGCCTTGTAGCCTACTTCTTCTCTTCATTCTCCCACACACAGAGCCATGAGAAAGCCTCTACCCTTTGTACCCACCACTCAGCTTCAGGCACTGGTGCTGTATACAGAACATGGTCATTAGGCTCATTCCTGGGCCTCTGGCTGATGATAGAGCCTGGTCCTAAGAAGCCCAAATTGGCAGCACAGGCTCATGATCTGGTCAGTGCAGGTGCCCCAGGCACTGCTGATGCTTCCAGCCCACCAGATCTCCCTGTTAACACCTTGCTGGGTGAGGGTGGCTAGAAAGGAAAAACCATGGGATAAGGGCAACATAGAGAAACACAGGGCTCCTGTAGAATTAGCAGGATGGGGGGAATGTTGGCACTGTGGTGAGACTTTGAGTATGGGCAGCTGATGACAGGAAGAGGAACAGCTGGAGAGAAGGACATCAAGGCCATTTAGAGCATGGCACATCTGAGCCCAGGGTAGGCCTGTGCTGCAGTGGCTGTATCTTCTCGTGGTGCCTCTGCTGCTGCCCCAATGGCCACACAAGCCTGCTGGTGTCCTGCAGGCTTCCTCCTGGTGCTGCATCCCTGCTTTGTCTCCTCCTGTAGACAGTCCTTGAACCCTGCTAGGCCAAGCTCTTTTTCTTTTATTCATTCCCGCAATCCCACTTGTTTTATGAACTGAGACTAGTTTCTCTGCTAGCCCCCATGAAACAGCAAGGCTGCACCCATCTTTCTCTTCCTTGCAATCTCTAGTCCCCTCCAGATTGACAACATGGATTCTGCTTATCTGAATTCCTTCTGTGTACACTGACACCAGGGTGTTAGATGAGTTTCTGGGAAGACAGGCTTCCCACTCCCAATGCCCTGAAGAAAGCTGGTCTGAGGGTACACCTTTCAAGCATGCAGTGTGGCTCCTCTAAAACCCATGATAACCATGGGTAGTCAAAGCAATCACGTCTAGACAGTGGCTAACATTGCAGATGCTTGGGCTCTTTCATGGTATTCTTTTTATTCCTTATTTTTTTTTCTCCCTCCCTCTGTTTCGTACTTATCTCCCCACCATATCTGGCCCTTCAGTCTCCTTGCCCATACTAGAAAAATGAGGAATCTATTACAATAGTACAAGAGTGTCTTGTGACTATGACACAGTGGTAGATGGCTCTGACAGCACAATTGTGTTGAAGCCATTGGAATTGAGCCCTTTTTTATCCCATAGCTAAGATCTGACTCCTATTTTCAAAAGACTGATTCTTTTCAGATTTACAGAAGTCATCCAATGTCTACGTCTTGCTGCTCCTTCTTCTTGTCAAAGCACTTTACTTCTCTGTTCTCACAACAATCTATTTTTTGAAAACAATGAATGAATTTTTTAAGAATAATGATCTTGTGTGTGAAGCTCAATCAATCCAATTTTCAAGCCTTTTCAAAGTTTGCCAAGCTCTACAGCTTAAAAATCCACATTTCAGCTTCTCACAACAAGTGTGAGATGCTTCTTAAATTTCTGGGCAGTTGGAGCATTTGCTGTCCTCAGGCAACATCAATTTGTACATTACCACAATGAGCCCAAATTGCTCTCCATGGTTTGATTCGGTTCCAGAGGCAAATTATAAGATTTAGGCACAACTGGGAAAATATAGGTGAGAATTTCAAATGTTCCTTCCAGCACATACAAGCTCAGCTTCCTTAAAACTGCTAACACTTGTGCTGCAGGTCAGTCAGTACTCAAGGTCTGCTCACATAACACTTTATTATAGCTCTGTTAAGGTGTGTTAGGAGAGCCCAGCAGGCATACTTCTTATTTCTGAATTGACTGCCAGCTAGTGAACAGATGTGATTCCCTCCCTCCACCCTCCTGAAGAGCCATACGGGTAATTTCACCTGCAGACATGCAGATTTACTCAGTGCAGGCAAACTACTTACATCTGCTACACCGTTTCTTTTGGTTATTTTTCTGACATTGTCAGGAAATTTACATTTCTTGGCTGAAGCAGCCCAAACAATAACTCTGTGAATAAGCTGAGGATGGACAATGTACTCACGTGAGTGATTTGTGACCATGACCTCAGTCAGGCTAATGAGAGTGCACATTTCTGCCATGTGGCCATTGCTCATGTATGTGTATATTCTTCAGAGATACTCAAAACCTGGGTTTTGCAATAAAAAAACCCAAAACAGTTTGACATTAAAAGGAACAATTCCTTAAGGTTTATGCAATGAAAATAATAACTAAATTTAAAAAGGTACTAAACAAAAAATAAGAGTATGTATAAAAAAAGGATTAAAAAAAGCTGCTACTGTTAAGCAGAGGGATGAAGTACTGAATTTTAACCTAATGAATTCTAAAATAGAGATTTCTCTGTATTTCTGTGCTATGAGAAATAATCATATCAGACAACACATTTTAGAGCTCCTATTCTCTTTTTCTTGTGACACTGCACCTTAGAAAACTGAGATCGGGTCTTTTACTTAACCCTTTTTTTTCAGTTTTTACATATTTGCATTTAGCAATATTGCACTTCTGTTGTATCTATTCCTTGTCAACATTACTTCTAGGCTTTGAGATTCAATAAAATAATGTTTTCATGTTCAATTAGAAAATGCTATCAGGACATACTTGTGTTTAAACACATTTCAGTGGAAGGAATTATAAAAGAAAGCCCCTAAAAACATGCCTGTTGATCTCTGATTATGTGAAGCATCTTTTATCTCAATTATTTGCTAGATTTGTCTCTTTAGCATTGCTTTTACAGGAACAGGAAAGAATACTATTCAAAACACATTAAAGAAGAGAAAAAGAGCTGATATTTTCTCTTATTGTTCAAATGCCATCTCAAGCATAAAACAAAACGTGAGGAGTGAGTCAATATCTTGAAAGCACAAAAACACAGAATTAATCTTTTTATTTGAAGTGGTTCAATGTGTTGAGCTGAAGTGGGAGTCTCAGATACTTTCCACTTGTGAAAAACAGACCACATCAGTTTAACCTGAATACCCAGAAGTGGATTTGGTAGCTTGACATCTTTGAAAGCTCAGCAGTAAAGTTCAGCCATCTCCCCAGAAGGTTCTATGGAGGAGAAGAACTAATTAAGGTCTCACCCTGTGCTTTTGCTTTTCCTTGTTCTTGTGCGTGTCTTTGCCTTAGGAACAAAGCTGAGATTTGGTGCATTGAGCACATTTCATCCCTTGGCCAGCAGCAGCTAGGGGTCCCTGCTCAGAGTGGGGAGGAAGCAAAGCAAAACCATGTAGAAACTGAATTGCAGGACATGCCAACATGGCCTGGGAGCCCCATAGGAGCACCCCTAGCACCCAGAACCCAGGAGAGGTCTTTCTCCTTGCCGAGGAAGGCTTGCCATGAGCTCCTCTTTCTAATCTGACTTGTAGATGTCCACTGTAGGGAAAGGTGCAGGAAAGAGGTATCCCAAGACACACCTAACACTGATGGCAGTGATGCTGAGCATGTGAAGCATGACCTGGATGCCCCATAGAAGCTTTTAGGGCTGAACAGACTGAATTGCAGCTGCCTTGTGATATCTAGAAGCACCAAGCTGGCTTCATCCAACTATCCACACCTTCCAAATGCCTTCAGAGGCAACTAGAAACACCTGCCCTGTTTGTGAGGTGTTGAGTGTTCTTGCTAATGTGCTGCCTCTTCAGCAGGGCACTCAGGATTGAGCTCCAGTTAAGGTAACTGTGAGCACCTTGTACACTTTAATTATTAATGCTGTTGCTGTTCATTTTCTTATTTCATTGCTGTTTTAAGTAAATTGTTCTTGTCTCAACCTGTGATCTTTGCCTTTTGTGATTCCAGTTCTCCTCCCCAGCCCCAATAGGGGTGGGAGAGGGGAAGGAGGGAGTGAATGGAGTGGTGCATGAATGGGAGTTTTGATGGGAACACTAAGTGGGAGAATAACATTCCTAATCCATGACAACATAGCACTGGATTCCTCTGGGCAGAATATAACAGGCCACTGATAAGTGCATGCTGCTGCTAATGGAGTTTGCAAAGCTGTAATCAGTGTCAACACTTTGTGTCTGGCAATTGCCTACTCTGGGTGGAAGGGTCCATCCCAGACTCAGAAAAGCATCTTTTGCAATTGTGGTGGAGTTCTTCTCCCCATGCTGGGTATTGCCAAGTTGAAGGTAGCTGTGTTGTCTAGGACAATAGAGGAGTCCTTTCTAGAGGAGACATACAGGAATGGCTTGTATGCTGAACCTTGTTCAGGAAAATTGCTCTGAGCTGACCTCTCAGTTGGGCACCTTTGTGTAACAGGGTACCTCCCTGTTTGTATGGAAAGGCCATCTGTGTAATGAGAGCCCAATATGAACAGGATGCTTGTCAGGGGCTATGCTGGAGATTTGGGGCATTACACATGCTGGCTGCATGTCTTCAAAGGCTCCTGCATGCAGAGACAAGAGGTATGGGAGATGGGAGCCGGCCTGTCAGCATGCTGAATGCACCAGCTGCCAGAGTGTGTGGCTGCCATGGGCTTGGGCCCTGTGATCCAGTGATCCTGAGTCTGAACTTGGATGATTTTTATAGCCAGACGACATGTAACCTGTGGTGTTTCTAGGCAGAGCTATTTGCTGATTAACCTTGACGACCTTGGATTCAAATAATACAGTAATTTTAAGGCTAATGTAGCAAATTTAAGCAATGAAGGCCTTTCAGGTGACACTTGTGTAAAGATTCCACTTTAAAAATAAAGTAGGATTAGAAAGAACATATTAGCTAAAACATTTGCTGGCTATTTTGGACTTGACATCATAATTCTTGTGAATTAATGAGAGTTATATGTAATATTCTGGCAAACCTTTCCTTCTCTGTTGCTTGTTTATCAGCTCTATTATCCCTTGTCATGTTTTTAGTCTAAGCTAAGAGACTAATCAGAAGTCAGATAAAATAGCCTGAAAGATCTCTGCTGATTTCAGACATCTCTGGAGCAGACTCTAATGCTAGTAATCTCTTAGAATATGAACCCAATTTTGAAGGCATTTATACTGATGGAATAACTGCTTGCTCCAGGAAGTTACTCTGCATTTCCATCATTTAAACTCTGCTCCTTTTATTCACCTGTGCACCACCAGGCAATGCTACTGTGCTTTATAAATAACAGTGAGTAACAGACAGTGATTGTATCCTCATGCCCTCTTTCTATTAAGTTTTGAGCAGATTTGGATGGGTAAAAGCTTTATGCTTCAGATTCTCCTTTTATTTGTGCCACTTAAATTTTTTATCTATATAAAGTTATTTTCCCTCTTCAGTCCTTCCCTGTCCTCTCCTGCCTCTGGCTGCTCCTCAGCATTTTAGTCAATAGGAGCTTCAATTGGTGCAAGCACATTAGGAATTAGCCCAAGAGCAAGTGTGTTATGAGAAAGTTTCCTATTATTTCCTGAGAAAAGATGAAAGCACAGGAAAGAACCAAGTATACTGAGCAAAACAAGGACAACAGGCAAGTACAGGATCAAGGAGGGAAGATCTATTAAACTTGCATTCAACTCGGTGGAAGGAGAAGGGGCCAAGGCATGTAGTGTGTCTGCAATTATCATACAGTGCTTTGGGACAGTGATTTCCAGTATGCTCTTTCCCATTTTGTTTAATTTTTAATTCAAATTGTGTACTAAAAATAGGGAGCATTTTAGAGCTGAAAAGATTTGAATGGCATAGGAATAAAAACCAGAAACTGCAAAAGGAATGCTGCTGTAGCTGAAACAGCCCTGCTGGGATTTTTAGCTTTGTGTCTCAGTCAGTTAGAGTTACAAAATGCAGATTTGCCTTATCTGGGTCATTTTGGCTGAGAGAACACATGGTAGTCCCTTTGTGAAATAAACAATTAGCCAGAGCAAGTGGTCATCTGTCTAATTCTCTATCTGTAGCTACTGCTATTCCCTTCTCTTGTGTGAATTTGTTTTTACAGATGATTATTAATAGCAAGAAGCTTTTAATTTTTGCAAGTTTTATAAAAAATGCTGCAGCCTCTAGTTTTCAATTTGCATCACTGCAACATGGCTTGTTTGTCCAGAACCAGAAGGTCAAAATACTTTTATCTAGATAAAACTATGAAACCTTATGCTTATGTATTTTCTTCTTCTCCAGAGAAGACTGGAGAATTTTTTGCCTGAAGTCCCAATTCAGCAACTGCTATGAAAAGATCCCTTTAAAAAGCAGAGCTATTCCTTTTCTAGGCTAAGGAAAAAAAAGGCTGAAAAGTCAGAAAGCAATTTCATCTAATTCTTAGGCAGCTGTGCTTTACAAGCCTCACAAGTGCTCTGCCATGGCTGTATGCACGTGGTGTGGGCACCACTCTTTCCAGCAGCCACGGGTGCTGCCACCTCTGCCTTTGGGTGTCCATTCCATTGAGACTGGCATTGGTGACTTGTCATGAAACAGCTGATTTGCTGCGGTAAAGACACAAACCAGGAAACTTCCACAACTTCAGCTTCTGTTTTCTGCCCAAGTTATGTGTTTTGTGAATTATAATACTGGTAACATAATCTCCTATCTTTGTCTAGATTTCTGTGGACTTCTGTTTGAAGGATTAAATTAGGCATTTGCCTAATTCACATATTAAATCTTACACCTAGGGAGGCTAAGAAAGAATAATTACCCTGAATTTTACAAAATCACATCCTTGTTCACAGAGCTTTTCTAAGGTTCTCCAACCATGTCCAACTGGAAGGATTGTTACACCCTATTGAACCAGCTTCTCCTTTAGAAAATACTGGTTCATCCACCTAGAGCAGAGGGTATTTTAGGGAAAAAAAAAAAAAAATCCATATATTTTATTTTCTGCCACTTTAAAATCTAATAATCAATTATGGTTTGGAGTAACCAAGGCCAGTTAAAGGGCTTTAAGTGCTTAAGTCAAGGTGGGACTGGAGTTTTCTGTTTGACTTACAATGTTGTTGGTAGAAATTGGCTACCAAGAGATACTACCAAATATACCACCTGATGCCTTCTTCCAGATCCTGTTTAGCTTTGTAGAATCTGTCCCCTTGAATGTTAAGAATTAGGGGAATACTTGAAAACCCTCCATTGCACTGTCAGTCAAGGAATTTGCTTCTCCCAGAAAGCTTAGAAGAGTGCTGGGGTTTGTTTTGTTTTGTTTTGATTTGATTTTTTTCCTTCTCATTTTCTTTCATAAATGTAGTTCCCAGTTTCTAATAAGCTCTGGAGATGACAGTTGTTCTAGAGTTACGACCAATGTTAAGCATACAGGGGTGAATGAGGATTAGTTTAAATTTTAAGAGGAGAATTTCAGCTCAGAAATGAGCCAGGTCCTATTCCAAAAGCATTGAATTGTGTCCAGCCCCAATGTGGTGGACAGCTGGCATCTGAGCTGCAGCTTACATATTACAAATAGTTTGTGATTATATCTGTCTAGGAAGGGATACTGCAGATAGGTACCCTTATCATTCTCTGAA
Organism: Hypocryptadius cinnamomeus; assembly: GCA_013400635.1. Lineage (NCBI taxonomy): Eukaryota > Metazoa > Chordata > Aves > Passeriformes > Zosteropidae > Hypocryptadius > Hypocryptadius cinnamomeus. The sequence goes on along the minus strand of VYZP01042171.1, from coordinate 25,957 downwards.
GTTTTTATATGTTTTTATAGATGAATTGTTTGCCAAACCTGAAAATCTCTCATTTTCTGTTGCTGTTGGAGAAAAGATACTAGAGACAACTGAAAGAAAATTACTGTTGTGTGGCATATGGCTGGACCTGAGCAGTAAACCACAAACCAACCTCATCCCCCAGAAGCTGCTTCACAGAGGTGTCTGTTTGGACTGCTACAACGTGTGGTTGTGTGCAAAAGGAAAAGGAAGGCAGGGCTAGATGTCCTGCATCTGCTTTTCTTGACAACCCAGCAGTGTGATTTCTCCTGCAGTAAAGTGTGTTGGAAAGCTTAAATAAATCTTTTAGGAGCACGGCTCATGACACAGGCTTGGGGCAGTGGGGACATGGCCCTTGTAAGTGAGGGGAGCCTGGGGTGAGAAAGAAGACTCTTGCATCTGTCACTGAAATAATTCCCCAAACAAGTTTCTAGTTTAGAACAAGTAGGGAAAAAATAGCTTGTGTGGGATCACCTGAATGACAGTGCCTTGCAGAGCAGGATATCCTTGATTTCCTGATGACACATCAGGACAACAGTTCTTTAACACTTACAGAGTATATTTTATCTTCAAATCTTCACTAACATTAGCTAATTAATCCTCATAAAGCCTGAGGGAGTTACATATGTATCGTTACAAGCCATGGACCAACAAAGGACCTCACAGTTATCACCATGCCTCAAGCTGTGGCTACTGCTGGCATCATCCAGGGCAGGAATTAAGATGATCTTACTAAAAAGCATTCCCCTTCCCACCCCCAACAAGTGGCAGTTCAATGAAACTGCCAACAGTGATTTAGAAGTTGTGATTGAAAATGAAGCTGGACTACTTCTATCTACCACAATGTAATATAGCCATTCACAGCTAATGCCTTTAACCAAGCAGGCTGTGGGTGCAGCCTGGGGAGCTGGGGCAATGGGCTTCCAGGGGTGTACTCAGTGAAAATCCCAGCAAGCCAGTGCCAGCTCTTGCCCTGCTGCAGCCATGCTATAGCCCTGAACGTTCATCTTCACACCTCAGGGAAATGAAATAGATCCATTTCTGTGCATCCATGCACAGAGAAAGTGAGCAGCACTGTAACTCTGCACAAACTGTCTGTAGCTGTATATATATATATTTTGTCCTGCTTCTCTTGCTGCTTCTTCTAAAGCCACAATACCAGAGGTGAAGCAACTGTCTTGAAGCATCTTGCTGCTTGGATAAAAAACACCCGTTCCTCCTCAGCATAGATAAGGCCATCTGTGCACAGCTGAGGTGAGATAATATTTAGGAGCCTTCCAGGGTCCTACAGATTGTGCTTTCTTTGACATCTTACGCTGTTCAAGCTCATGTTAGTGCTCCATTTGAACTTGCTTGCTTGTTATGTTACTTTGAACTTATGTAGTTCTCTCCACTTGCATAAATGGAAGTAGAGTGCAATTAATGTAAATAATATGGCCCAGGGAGGGCACATGTGACAAAATCCGTGCTGGTAGAAGCCAGCTGATGGTTGGACATCACAGGTCTCTGTGCTATGTACCAGCAGGTTTGACATCCATCAGTCAATGAAGCTCTCACTGCCCACCTTTAGAGGGTGAATTACATGTGAAAAACTGTTTTCCTCTGTAGTAACTAAAAGAGACCATTGGGATTGTGGGGACCTGCATGAAAACTGCTATGGTAGATATGCCTTACAGAACAGAGATGGATATGGCTGCAAGGCAGCAGTTTTCTGCTTGACTGAAAGTCAGATCATGCACCCTGAAGGATGCTTGCTTTTGGCCTGTTGTTAAAGGCTTACTTTAATGGCAATTCCACTGCCATCTCAGTGAATCTCTTCTAGTGAGTCTATATCCTCTTTATGTTTTCCTGATATTTAACCTAAATCTTTCAATTTGTCACTGTTGCAATTACATTCTCATCTGTTACTTCTCCACAATTACTTCCTGTCCAGTCCATCGTGGACATGGAAATGATTTACTTTCTTTGTGTGACAGTTTGGTTGTATTTAAAGGATGCTGTTTTGTCCCAGCTGGGACTTTTCTTTGATTTAAACAACCCTGGTTCATTCAGCCTATACTTGCAGACTGTGGTTTCTAGAGAGCTGATCTATTTTGATCCTTCCATCTGGTATGTCCCTGGTTGTTCTAGGTCCTCCAAGGGACATACTGGGGATGTGACCTCACCAGTGCTGAACCAACAAGCAAGAATTACTTCATATGTTTTTCATGTTACCCAGTGAGAGAACTCTGCTTTTTGGGTGTGTCAGTGTGTACTGGGGGCCCAGGGTAGGCACAGACCCAGGTGTCAAGGAGGGACAGCATTTCCCAGTGGTTCAGAAAACAACTAAATGATATATTTACCTTTTGATTTTCTCTTCTTCCTTTTTTCATTGTACCAAGAGTAGTAGTAAAGGAAACTTACCTCTGTTAAGAAATTTCTTCTCTTGTAACTTCCTAATTTAGGATTGCTAAAATGCAACAGCACTAGTGATATCACAGCTGTACTAGAAAATTCATTCCAAAATTAACATACCCAAGACTCGACCAAGTGAAGCAAGCTAATTGTAATGGGTGAGTCATGATAAACTGTAGAAAAAACGAAGTTCAGAATATTTAGCAGACATACCAAAGGTCACATGAGAAAAACACAAAGGTCAGTATGAGAATTATTGTTATTAACATCTTAAGTTTTGCTCCTTCAGAAACTAAGTCATTGAAAGTTAAATACAACTATTCTTGTGCCAACTAGAAGGACACAGAAATGCATAATTTTTACCAAAATACTGAATGTGGCCTAGGGGTATTGCACAGGCAAGTGGCTGCAACTTGACTAATGCTGATTTCCATGTGAAATGGAAGCACATTTTGACTGGAAAATGTAAAAAGGAAAATAAACATCACTGTAAAAGAGTGTGGATTGTGTTTCATCAAAAGTGAACTGGTGTTTTGGTGACCAGAAAATTTTCTACTTTGGAAACAGTAAAGGGGGGGTCTTAACTGTAGGTGAATGACCTTCATGCTTCAGCTACTTTTTCCACTTCCCCCATCTTGACAAGGAGGCTGATGAACAGAGGCTCCTCCCTACATTTGTCACTATGTGTTGCAGGAAATGAACATAACAAAATTTGGTGCAGGACCTTGTGAAAAGGAAAGGTGATTTATTTTATGCAAATGTATTTCCAGTCCTTCAAGTTCATTCTTGCAGATTGTTCATGTATGCACACGCACACACATTTCTTATGTGTGTTCACACTCACTCAAGAGCCTTGTGCTGTCTGTGCTCAGGCAGGCAGGGACAAGAGATGCTGAGCTTTGACCACTTACCACATCTCAGCTTTTTCTTTTCTGGCAGTGACAAACTCCTCTTTGGCTAATCCTTTCATACTCTTTAGGAATTGAGAAATTACTGTAGTGTAATAGATTGACCTCAAATCTTGCTCAGTTCTTGCTCCAAGGATGTAAAGCAGGGTTACTCCCCTTCGTATTTGTTTCTGTTCTAAGATTATAATCCTATTTCCTGTCGAGACAAAAGGAGGACAGTGGCAAAACAGCTGAGGTACATCCTTGCTCCCATCTTGCTGTTACCACAGTGCAAGATTTGTGCTGATGAACCATCTCCTATGGGCTTTATTGCAGAGTAGACAACTGATCTTCATGGGAATGCACTCCCCAGCATCCACAGCTCAATTTTTGCCATTCATATCCTTGGTAATCAGCATGAGTTATTCTTTGAAACCTTGCTCTCATTTCTTAGAGTGCTCTGACACACAGGAATTTCTATTCCTAAATCAGCTAGGTTAAATGTCCACACAGATTATAGTCTGCAGCCAGGACCTTGTAACTTGAGAAGTATTCCTCCAGACTCCCAGAAGCTCCTAACTCAGCAGAAGCTACCAGATGGAGAGAGCAGGCTGATGCAGCCCAAACACACCTCTCATCCCAGTGAAGAAGGAGATTATTGCTGCCATAGTAGTCACTGCTAGCCTCTGTGTAAGACTGGATAAGAAGGGCATATGTTTATTTTATTTAGATAAAGCAAGGGCCAAAATGTAGGCTGGCAACAGTGGAAGCTCTTACTAAAGAAAAGAGCTATAGGAGAAACCACAATTCTGCATTTTCATTGAAGACCTTCTTAAATTGTTTCATCATTTCCTGGCCCAGAAGATTTTCCCCCACAGCAGCCCGAGGTCCGATGTATCCTGGGGCTTTCTCAGGGCCACAGCTTTTCCCTCCACTGCTGAGGGTACCTCACCCCAGGCAGGCAGGGGAAGAGGTGTCCCTCTCTTCTCTTCTCATCCTGCAAGTCAAGCTATTTTGTCTTTCCTCTACACTTCAGGCTTCTTGTGTTAAGGATACACTGGCAAAACTTTATAAATTGCAGCCCTTGAAAGAAAAGACATTTTATAATCACTTTATTAGAGTTATGCTATCCATCCTACACTGAGCCTTTCTTAAAGATCAAATATGATGTGGCTGTTGGAAAAAGCATCCATCTCTGTGTACCTATATAGTTGTTTTTAGGGTGACACCTTTAGGTTCATGAGGAGGAAAGGGATCATACACTAATAAAGTTACAATTACTGTGTTAGGTCCAAAATATAATTCTATGTGCCAGTTGTTACAACCTAGCTAAAGAGGGGGTAGGAATCCATCAAATTATTTTCCTGGAGTTTTATATAGCTACTCATAAGAGTTAAATGAAAATGTGTGTGTGTGTATGTGTGTGTGTGTGTGTACTAGCTAGATTTATAGACTCTCCTTAAATGTAAGTATTTCAGCTCCTGCGGACAGAGCACACAAACAGAAGCCACGATTGTTTCACCCACATAGCTGGTTTCAATTCCCATTTATTTGGATGTATTTGGCAGTACTAGAGGGACTCATGCATGCTTCACACAGCCATTTCTCATGACACTTGTGAAAATTTGGGGATTTGAGCCTTGAAACACCATGAAGCAGGAAGGAAGCTAATGCTGCAAAAAGCATTTCCTTTGGCAAGCACTACTCCTTCCCATGCCAGGACCCTTCAGTGAACCAGAGCCTTCAGGCCACCTCCTAGCTACCACACAAAGCTCTGGTTAAAATCTGTGTATTTTTCATGTGTTTTCTTTCCTCTGTTAGATATTTTTTGTTAGATCTTTAGCCAGGCCAAACTAATGTAGCTTTGCTGGTTTGGGGTACTTGAGGATGTAACTCTCAGTCAACAGAAATGAAGTGCATTATTCAGCTGCCAGTATAATCTTTATTTCTGTGTTTCCTTTCAAGAGGCAGGACAGTGTATACCTGTAAGCATGCACAACAAGCAACATAAATTACAAATGCACTGAACTTCCTTATCTGGGGAGGCAGAGAGGAAAAAGAGAGATTTTGGCCGGTATCCAGTCCCACCAGGGTCCGCAGCAGAGTAGGCATTGCAGAAGCATTTCTGTCTCTCTGCAGCAATCCGTGGTGGGCTCTGCAGGGCTTGCAGCTCTGGCTCGGGCATCACAGCCTCTGTGCCAGGTGCCACCTCCCAGCCTGCACAGACACCCTGTCTGGGGGCTGCTGCCTGCGATTGTCCTGTGCACCCTCCCTGTGGGACATGAAGGCTGCTTGGGCTCAGTGAGACTGGTGGCAGTGAGCCCCATCCTGAAGGGCTTTTCCTGCCTCCTAGTCATGCAGCCCTGCTGGGTCTGGGTGTCATTACCTCCAGCTTTGACCCATGCAGGACTGATTTATTTTAATATAATGAGTTCTTTTAGCGCCTCCATATTTCCTCGCTGTGTTCATTCCTCCCAGCCTTGCCTTTCTCTGAGCAAAGCCATTCCTTCTCCACTGGACTCCCCTGCAGGACAGGCAGTCCTTGGGGCCTGGCAGAAATCCCTTCCCATCTGTTCAGCTTTGAATTCCTCTCGTGTGACACCCGCTACCTGAATGGTACAGAGCTCCACAGGGGGACCTTCTCAGTGGCTGCGAATGGTACGGATGTTTCTTCGAGGATGAGAAAAATCATTTCTGAATTCATTTACCACAGTCCAGGAGTGTGTATGATCATCTTTTAGAAGTACTCACCCTGCAGCTGAGTACCCTGTGATTTTATCTTCTTTAATTAATTTTCAGCTCTCCATCTAACTGCAACAGTTTTGTTACCAGCCTTTGCTTTTCCAGATAAATTCAGCCTCTTTCTGTTTTTCAAAGTAATCTAGGTCTTTCTGCATAACATTCCAATCCTTTGCTGTTCTAGCCTACTTCCTAAATTTGTGACATCAAAACATTTATCGATATAAATATATATTTTAAAAATATATATTGATATAACATTCGTAAATTCCTCTGATGAAGTTATTGTATAAGAACAATCCATGAGCATTACTCTCAGCACTTGCCTCGGCAGAAACCTCTTTCAGCACTGTCCCTCCTCCTTCAGAAGAATATGTTATTCAGTAAGCTCAGGTTGTATTTTATCTCATTTACTTTCATGTTCTCAACTTTTGTTTTATTTAGAAATTGCCCTAACAAATTGCACAGCACTGATCTCAGAAAAAAATGACATTAAATTGTCCGGATTACTTTTCATTTTCTTCCTAGAGGTGCTACCAGTGCTGTCATCCAGGGAGACAGTGCCCCTTGACAGTGTCATTTGGTGTCATGGTTACTCAGAACTGGGGAGGGACATCACCTCCTCTTTTTCCCTCCCTCTGCACTGAAAACACCTTTAGGTTTGGAACCATCCTTGAATTACCTTTAATCTTCACATCATTCCCATTTCAGAGCAGTTCTGCTTTTTCATTGTTTTCTTTTTATTTATATAGCTGAGGATCTATCTGTTATTTTAATTTTCTTTGCAACTGTATTTCTAAACTCTGACCTTCTCTTTTCTTTGCTGATCTCTTTTTCCATTTCATCTAAGTGCTTTGATTACTTAGACTTCAGGTGACTAACTTTGGTTTGTTTCAAAAGGGACATGGGGTCCTGTGGCAAGACACATGTCCCTTGCCTTGGGATGTGTGACCTGGCAAGAGGCTGAAGCTGTCCCAGTCTTTCTGCTGCAGTGGTATTGTCTCTCTTGCTGCCTGGAGTGGGGAGCTCCAGAGCTCCATAATGTCTCAGGGATTTTTTGGCAGGATACCTATAGGATGATCTCTATATTTCAGGATGGCTGTGGTAATCTGATGTCTGATCTCCCTATGAGAGACAGCCGTTTTGAAGTTATTATTCATCCTGTTAGATCTGGAGCATTTCATTAGAAGTTGTTTTTTTTCCCCAACTTACTAAATTTCAAACCCTCTCCAAAGTCAAATCCCTGAGTTATTTGATCAGCTTATTTTCAATAGTTGTCTCCTGGTAGTTAGTTCAAGAAATAGTAACAGATCTATTTTTGTTCATTATTTGATTTAATTTTAACTGAGCCAGCCCATGCCCACTCACTGCAAAATTTTGTCTATGATTAGCTCTTGTGTGATGCATTGCCCTGCTCACCACTGCATCTTGACTCAGTGTCTCTTTGAAGAAATCTGGGTCTCCTGATCCACAAGTATTTAGGCCGTAATAATGATGGTGGTGTTTGTTCTGCAATTGAGGCATGGGATGGGACATTTCTGTGAGAGCATTATTGGGTATTAGAACCTTTCCTGGGGGCTGTCAGAGATTCAGTAGAACCAATCTTTACTGTCATTCCTCAGATTTACTTTAGTCTCAGCAGATTTCCTCTCATCCATGCTGCCTATTCTCTTTCCTTTATGAACAACCACATCATGTTAATCTGCCATGATAATCTTTATTTCCGTGTTTCCTGAACAGCATGTACCTTCCAAGGACTTGTGAAATTTAAGTGATTAAATCAAGTCGTTTTTAGGATAGCTTTTCCTTAGGCTTTTCAAGTCCTTTAATCTGCACTGGTAAAGACTAAGTAGCCCTTTCACTAACTTTTCTTAGCCTTATCTTCTGCCTTAGGCAGACAGAGAATAGAGGCACATACTTTCATCTGTGAATCATGCAGTGTTTCAGTTACACCCTTTCTTTTTCTTCTTGCACTGAAGTTTACTGGGAGATCTCAACAAAAACAACATTAATCATTCCCCCCACCGCCGCTTCTCTTTAAAGCTTGTTTTACAGATTAAAAAAAAAAAAAAAAATCAGTAAAGTTCTCTCTTGGAAACCTGTTTGCCTTGTGTGAAGAACAGGTATTTCTGGGTCTTTATTGGGAATATCTGAGCTGTACAAGTACTATGCTAATGATCACCACCCCTTTGGAGGAAAGGAGTGCTCTCAGCACCTTTTCCACATATCATCCCTGCCTGAGGCATGCCAGAGACACCAGCCTCCTTGGTTTTTCCTTGTCCTTTATTATGTACTCCACTATCCATCTACTATGAGTCACTCATAAACCTAACCTAATCGTGACAAACATGTGAAGAACTAATCTTCAGTTCATAAGATGAACTGAAGTGGATTAAATAATGAAGGCATTGATGCCACTTACTTGTTTTGATTTGTATGTGTTTAGACACATTTTGAGGTCAACAGGGAAGTATACACAACTTGTTGAGCTCAAATATTTCCTGGTTATTATCTTTTCTTTTCTAATAAACAAATTCATTTGCAAGTAACCACAATCAAGCAACCCAAGAAGAAAATATTTATACCATGTTGGCAGTTGAAACAGTTATTTAATTTGCAATGGGTGTCTGTTGTCAGGTAGATCCTCAAGAGTGTTTCTCATTTTCAGATCTACTCATTTATGTAATCTTCATGATTTACTGTGTCATAGGGAAGAATCTGTTTCTGCAAGTGAGATGCTACATTAGATAACCAAATTCCCTGGAACTGTTAGCTATATATATTCTAGATAAATTGTTTTTCTTCTGTTGTGAAGTCAAAATAAACCTGCTAAAGCAATAGCAGTATATGTCAATATCCTAAATTTCTATTAAGTTCTCTTTGCCTGTGGCTCCTCCAGCTGGGGGGAGACTGGGTTGAATGGCTCAAGAAAGTAACATTTCTAGCACCCTAATACAAAACAGTGCAGGGCCATATTGTGAAAATAAAGCTCATGTGTCATGAAGAAAGTTGTATTGAATCAAGAACTTGATGTCAATTGTGCTTTTCAGTTGTGGAAGCCTGTTGTTTATTGCAGCACCACATTTTGTGTAAGTTCCTTCGTGATTTAAAATAATTCACATTGATAGACTTCTAGACTTACACTTCCCCCACAAACAATAATTTACAACAGCTTCAGCTCTGATCTCTCAGTGTTGGTTTTCAAGGACTAGAACCAAAATCTATTCACCACAAGTAAATCTGGGAGGAAGTTTACTTACTATGAATATTAATAAATGTTTATCTACTATGGGTTAATTTGCTAAGCAGAATTTTGGGGTTTTGATAACAGGTCAGTTGACATGACACCAAGCCTGCTGGCAACAGAGGGAGTACACCTGTCTCAAGGGGGCAAAAGCACAAGAAAGACATTGAGTTGCTGGAGTGAGTCCAGAAAAGGGCAACAGAGCTAGTGAAGGTTCTGGAGCACATGAGGAGTGGGTGAGGAAACTGAGATTATTTAGTCTGGAAAAAAGGAGACTCAGGGGAGACCTTATCATTGTCTACAACTACCAGGAAGGAGGATGTAGCCAGGTGGGGGTTGGTCTCTTTTTCCACGTAATAAGTGATAGGACAAGAGAAAATGGCCTCAAATTGTGCGAGGGGACATTTGGATTGGACAATAAGAAGCATTTCTTCACAGAAAGGGTGGTCAAGCATTGGAACACATTGTCCAAGGAAGGGTGGAGTCACCATCCCTGGAAGTGTTCCAAAAAATGTGTAAATGTGGCACTTGGGGTTTTTGTGTTGAACATGGTAGTGTTCGGTTAATGATTGTACTTGAAAATCTTAAGAGCCTTTTCCAACCTTAAGGATTCTGTGATTCTGTGATTTAATTCAGAACATTGAAAATGATGCTATATGGGTGAAAAGAAACAGCAGTAATGTGCTCAATTAATTTCAGAGATAAACTTGGTTCTTTATGGTGAAACCTGAAAACAAGGAAAGGTGGCAGAATGGAGAATGCACAAGCCAATGACAAGTGGTGCTTCTCTGTTCTCTCTAATAGTGCAATAAAGAGAAGATGTTCAGCTTCACCTTGAAGTCCTTCTCCTGCATTGCTCTTCCTATGCAATGGAGTGAACCTCTTCAATTTGCTACTTTCTTTTTATTCAGACTAATATGGAGATACTAGTGGAAGTGATTGAGACTAAGGGGTGTAGCAGCCTCTTGTCACTGAAGAGCATTCATGAAAGCTGAGTGCATGACTCCCCAGCAGAATGAGAGAATACACAGCAGAATTATATTTTTCTTTGAGTGTAAGAAAAACAGGAATAGCCAAGGCATTACAGATTGCTGACATCTTCCAAGTTATAGCATATAAACGTATTCTTTTGTTTTCTCTTTTGTTAATACAAAGTCTGCTCTACTCTTGCTTGCAATCCCTGAAAAATATATGATTTGTGAGACTGTCTCTCAAAAGCACTCACATAAATTCATTATATGAGCAGCAGCACCATTGGTGGAGTGGTAGCCTCAACAAGTCTCTTTCCTGGCACCAGCTCTTCCCTCCCTGAAAATACAACCTTAAAGGCCAGTACTCCTCCTTGAAGAGGGCTGAGTGTGAGTGGGTGAGTCTGCTGCCCCCCTGCACCAGCTGCCTGTGCTGCCTTTGCAGCAGGGTTGCACTCCCCAAGCAGCATAGCTGCTGCTTCCCCAACATTCATTATGGAGAGGTGTGGCAATGCTGCTGGAGAATCTCCCTCTCTCATGTAACACCAGGTGTGGCTGGCCCTCCCTTTCCTCAGGCTGCTCCACAGAGTCACCTCCTTGCTGGACCAGCACAAAAATTCTGTGCTCCCACAATAGGCTTTCAGTCTAGCCCCTGTCCTCCTTCACAAGCCAGCCTCAAGGCTGTACCAGAGTCTGCACCAGACAGTTCCCAAGGCAGGCCAGTCAATAGAGCCTGTTGGGCTCAGGCCTTCTGCACAAGAGGGTGAAGTAGCTGCCATCCCCAGTAGGTGAGGACTGTTGTGCTGGGATGCCTCTCTTCCCTCCAGCCCATGTGCAGAGCACAGCCCCTCCTCAGCCAGCCCTTTACAACTGGTTTTTCAAAGGGCCTCTTGCTTGCTGCTGCTGTCATGTTGCTGGCTGCTCTCAGCCAGCAGGCACAGCAGCCTAGTGAGACCCTTCCTTGCAATTTCCATGCAATGGTGTACGTTAGAAAAGCCTTTAATAGACTGCACCTACTTCAGTAAGTAGCTCGAAAGTGTAGCATACCTCAGAAAAGAAAACCCTTTTCCCCATTAAATTAGATGTTAGGCATAATGCAAGCAGCTTTCTCCTTCATCTACACCCAGATTTCGTCGTGGAAGTCAATTGGAGCTGCACCTTAACAATTAAGAAAATAATTTGACCCAGATAGGTGTTACAGAACAGACTTCAGTGGATTGCACAGACTGAAGAGAGAGCAGAATGTTACCCATTGAATTTACTATCATGTTTGTTTTGGGAGCTAAATTATTCTTCCTAATTCTGCTAGCAGTGTAATATGCTGTCTCAGTAATGGAAAGCATATGAAAGCAAGCAGATGGTGAAAGCAGAAAAAAATCCCAGCATGTCCTGATAGTGTAGTAAGCAAGTTCATTTTTTTGGCATTAGGCTTTCATAACCAAGGCATGGTGATAACAAGTACAGACACATTTTTAGAGCACAGTTCATCAAAAAATACAGCCAGTTTCATTGCAGGGCAATGGAAGATTACTTTTTGAGGCTCCTATATAGATAAAACCTAGATGTGAATGTTGTCGAATTAGACCCATCATCTATTATTGCTAGAAGATGAGTGACAGAACAGATACTGGTCAGAGTGATTCCATCACAGCTCCTGTGTTCTCTCATATCATTGCAAATATAGAGTCTTTTGCCCATTGATTTGCAAATATGCAGCCATCCTGCATTACAGAAATACCACAGACCCTTCAATATAGGTTGTGATCACAGAAGGCACTATTGGAAATTAAAAATACTTTATTTTCCTTTAAAATTTCAACCTTTCTAGGTTGAAATTTTGAAGTATGAGGATGTTGCTTCTTGGATATTTGTGTATATCTGCATTACATGAAGCTCCCAGTCTGACTCCAGCAGCCTCTTGCTTCTCCTACCCACATGTCCCATTCTTTCAGAACAGAAGGCAGAACAGCCTCAGTGGGAAAAACACCCATTTGTTTTGCAAGTCTGAAAAAATTAAGACAACCTTGACTCACTGGCTGAGCAAAAGGCCCTGAATGTGCTTTCTGGGAAGGACACTATCCAGCCTGACCTTCAGACTACATTTTTAAGTCTCAGGACAAAACATGGACAGAAACAATACCAGATTCACCACTTATCATTTTAAGATTTGTCAAAGAAGGGATAAATTAATCTTTGTTATGATTTTTGTTTGAAGCAATGAGGCCACATCTTCATATAGCTGCAACCTGGACCAACCTTCAGCTTCCAGGAATTTGTTTCAGACAGAAGCAGCGAGGAGGAGACATGAAAACCACTGCTGCAGTGCTGAGTTCAAATGCCAGGGTACGGTTGTGGGGATAAATCCAGATCTCACCTCACTGATCTCTTCTGTTGGGAAAAGGGGTGAAGAGAGACAGCCCCATTTCTCATTAAAGTATCTAGTTGGTTACAATCCTTTTTTTTCCCCACCTTGCACTAGTACAGCACATTGAGTAATGTGAAGGTTTCATTTAAAAAAAATATTTCATATGCACTAGTTAATTCTTGAGTTGAAGAAAAAAAGGCAAGAGTGTGGTTTTGACTGTTTCATCCATCTGATGACACTGTGTTTACTGCTTCCTGAGGGAAGTTTTCTCCCATTATAATTTTAGTAATGGCTTGCTCATTTAACCTCCCAGCAGGTTTCTTCCAGATTGCTTTTAGTATCTTTGGGACGTGGTGGCGACAAAATTCAGATTTCTTTGAAGTACCTATGTCCCCTTCATTTCATTACTTGGGCAGGACATGGAGCAGGGAAGAAATTTAATTGACAAACTTGTCCTCAGGTCACAGCTGTTTTCCTGCTCCTTTGCCTGTGGCACTATTTTTCCTGATGTCACATCCCTTTTCCAGGTCTTGGAGGCATGGTGGAGCAGGCAGGTGACCTTTGCTGCCAGGGTCAAGTGGCTTTGACAGCCTGAGCTGGGGCAAAGCCTGAGTATTTCTCCTGGCAGAGCCTTGGGCAGGGACTGAGCTGGGGATGGGCCCAAAACACCTGCTCAGACCCCCATGCCAGGGCAGGGATGGGCTGGGCAGAGCTCCTGGCTGAAATGGCATCAGGTCATGTCAGAGCATCATCTTCCTCTGCTGTGCTGCCATTCTGTAATCCCTGCATCTCTTACAGGACAAGAGCCTGAGGTCCCTCCTGCAGAGAATTGAGACCTTGATCCCAAATTGCTTAGGCTGAGCTCAGCAAGCCTGTTTTCAAAGCAAAGCCTGCTCTCCGTGAGTAAATTTCCCTTTCATTTTCCTTGAAAATCCTGCAGCAAATGGCTTTAAATGCAGTGTCTGTGTGTAACTGCTCTTTTTGGTGCGTTTCCCGTAATGAGCCATAACATATGTGTGTGTCTTTACACACCTCGGAACAATGCTATGCAAGCATTAGGGGATTTTTCTAACGACTAGTGAATGTGCTGCTTTTCACAGCTCACCCAAACACTCCTGCCTGATAAGCCTGCCTGCAGAGGGACGTTATCTGTATTTCTAGGATCAGCGGAAAAGAGAAAAAAAAAGTGGGAGGCATATCTGAATATTTTAAACTGCTAATTCTGATGCAAGCAAGTCACATAGAGGACATTTCTTGGATGGGGAAGCCTGAGGAGGTGTATTTTGGAGCTGTAACACTGTCCAGAGAAGGAGGTTCAGTGAGAAGTACAGGACCTCGAACTCTCTGCTGTTTTCTGTCTCTGTGCATCCTTGAGTGAACTGTTTCTCCCTCTGGCAAGCACAGTGCTGGTGTATCCTCCAGTATAGCCAACCCCAGACATCTAATGCACAGTAAATGAATTAAAACCACAGCAGCACCAGATGTACCTTGCACATGAGTGCAGGAGCAGTATTTGCCCCAGTGATGTCCTGTCTTCATTAGCACAGAGAAGTGCAGCATGCGGATGGTCAAGAGCCATCACCCACCACGGCACGAGCAGTACCTCCAGAGCTGTGCAGGCAGGGTGCTTTTCCTGAGCCTGACTTCCCTGAGCCCTGACTCCTGAACTACCCTAGTCAGAAATGTTCTATCCCTGGGGCTCAGAAAACATTTTTCTGAAGAGTAAGAATTTTTCTGCGTTTCTGATTTTTACCTGAAGCAACCCAGCCTGCGCTAGCTAACAGGCGTTTTTCAGATGGCTCTTTAGGCCAAGTCCTTCATATTTCAGTATAGAGCTGCACTGTTATTCAACACATTGCATTTTCCAGGAACAGACATTTCCAGGAAAAGGTAGCTGGATGTTTTTGCCCAGTGGTGGTTCTTCCATCTTTGATTACTGTCAAAAGCAAAAGATCTTGCTGTAATCCACCTTCCCAGTGATGATGAGCCTCTGAGACAACAGTGTTCCTGCAGGAGAAGTGAGGCAGGAAGCAACACTTGAGAACAGAGGCCTGCATGGCTGGAGGGCATGCTGGGCAAAATATCATGTGCATCTTTTTTTTGAAAAATCATCTAAGTCCAATTCTAGCTTCAGCAGGCACACAGCACCAATCTGTTCATGCCCATTGCTAGCACCAACTCCACAGCCCTGCCCCACAGCCTCTCACCCAGACCATGTTACTCTGTGCAGAGATTTTTGTTTGCACCACAGTCAGAAAATTCAGTTATAGTTCCCACAACAACCATAAATCCAGGTATTCTGAACAAATACTGCTAAACAAGTAGTTAGTTGCCCAAGTGTTTCTCAGTAGACACACGAGAGATCCAATGGTACAGCAAGCTTGGAGATGCTGTCTGCAACCCCCACACCTGCCCCTGCAAAAACCTGAGCATAGCTGAAAGAGGGGCTTGGGTGTAAAACCTTTTGACAGCTGATGCCAGGCACCACATGTTCTGGGGTAGCTGTAAAGTTTCTGGTGACTTGAGGCTATAATGCTGGTATTGGAGAAGTTGGCAACCACACTGTATGTCAGAGCTAGTGAGCAGCAGGTGTCTGCTGAACTCCACAGCAATGCAGGCTAACCAGCATCCTCACACAACACAGTGTCTTCTGCTCTATTTACTGCCCTTAAGTGGACTTCATCATTTTGGTAGCTGAGGGCTTCACACTTGTTAACATTTATCTCTGCAGAGGCTCTGTGAAGTGAGGAAGAACTGTTATCCCCATTTCACGGGAGAAGACTGAACCAGCAGGAGGCCATACATCCACCCCAGGGTCTCAGAGAGTCTGCAGCAGAGTCTGTGCCTCCCAAGTCTGAGGGTCATAACCTCATTTTCCAGTAGTGACAGAAAAGATACAGAACCAAAATTTCACAAGTTAATAAGTGCCAGGACCTGCTGGCTGGAGTCCACAGGCTGTGGCCTCCTGTCTACAGCAGCCTTCATATTCTCCTCTGTTATTTCAAATATTTTATTGTAGCATTATCTTGTCTAGTCTAAACAATGGTCCCACTTGCTCTTGAGAGTTGTACTCTGTGAGGGAAAATGTTGAAAATTGTTATTATCCCCAGTGTTTGGGCACAGACACAGAGGGGTGGATGCTCCACAGTCAGGACCCTACCATCCCTTTGCTACCCCAGCCTCCACTCTCTGTCTGCAGTTGCACAGTGCAAGAAGAACCACCAGCCCCCAGTCCCTCCCCACCTGTTCCAAGGCTGTGCTCCTTTCCCAAGCACAGGGACACTCATATCTCTCGAGTGACAAGGACGTGTGTGGCGTCAGTGGCATTAGTCCAGATATATATTAATGGCAGAAGACAGAAACAACTGTGTCCCACATTCTGAGATGACCCACCATAGGGAACAATCCGAGCTGTGATGTTCCTGCCTCTGGATATGCTGTCTCTTAAAGCAGGTAGGAGCTCAAATCTCTAGCTCTATTTCAGTCCTATCCACTAATAAAAAACCCCAGGTGTTACTGGAAGTACTATCATGTCTGCTTTGGCATGTGAAGTGTGCATCACTTGCCTCATTGCCTTAAAAGCAGTAAATCTCTGTTTATCTTGATGGTTACTTTGTAATGAAAAGCAGTGGCCAATCAGTTATCTGAAAGGGGCTAAATGACAACTTGCTCCACACCCTATATAAGTGAGGCAGATAGCTTCAAAGCCCTTATCGGTTCCATGTGACTGGGTCTATCCCGAGTGGTTGAAACAGGCCAGCATACAGCGCTCTGTCATCCTGGCATGTCCCAGCAATCCTGCTGCTGACCAGCCAAGGACACATGGGTATTTCTTAAGTTTCCACTGTGATTAACATAGCATCCTGTGACAGTTTATGAACAAACAGCAACTGTATTTAGTCATGCCTTAAAATTTGGTAAATGTCCTACCCAGCTATCGCAAAGCATTTCACAAACCTGGTCCCTCTCTTGACTCAGGAATTCATTGCAGTGGGTAAGATGTCTTCATAGGGATTTGTTTGTGTTTTCCATTTTCCACCTGCAAATTGGCAGGAAGGCTATTCAGCCATTTTTGTGAAGGGATTTGGGAACTCTGCAAGGAGAGTGCTGTTTAGGTATCAGATATCAGTAGCAGCCTGTCACATTGAATTCAGCAAGGGAATGGCTGGCTCTGCTGTTGCAGCACTCATAGAGGACTCAACTCCCAGATGAATTAAGACTCTCTGTGTGACTGAATCTTTTTGCATATTCCTGCCTCACCTGTAAAATGGAGACAATCATGTATCCCTGATTGCATGAATTTTGAGAGATAGTATATTAATGGTACTGAGACCATCACCACGCAACACCACACAACAAATAACTCTGCAGTAGCCACACACAGAGCATTCATCTGCATTTGTATTCAGCAGACTATGGATGGAACTGGACTATTAACGCCTCTGCTCTAGGGCAAAATGCTTGGAGACCACATCCAGACATCCAGGTGTCTGCTGAACTTCATGGGGTTTGGTGTCCAAGTTTGGGCTTGAATATAGATTGCACAGCTAATTCCTACTTAACTTACAATAGCCTGAACCTCAACATTAATGCCAACCACTGACTTGCTAGGATCCTGAATCAGCTGCCCATTTTGTGCCTTGGGTCTATGTCTTGAAATTACTCTATTGTCTGCTGCAATCTACTCTGAAGCTGGAGATTTGTTTCTGCAGGAGGCAGGGAAACATTGTTGCCAAACTACTTCCAGTCTTTTCCAGGATTACAAGTCAGGGAATGGTGGATAGATCTTGTGATTTCCATCCTACAATTTAAACCAGATGGGCTAGCCTTGCAGCATAAACATTCAAGCAAGAAAAGCAAAAAAATTGGCAGAAGAAGTTCTGTTTCCTGAATAACTGTGTTATTATGCCTTATATTTTTTTAACAAGATGCATATAAAGCTAGTTTACAAGATAACTTGATCACTGTCTTTGATTCATCCCAATAAAATGTGGAGGTTTTGTTTTTGCTGTACAATACTCCAGCCCTACTGCTTGTAACAGGTACAGGGGCTAGTATCTGTGAGTTTTCCCCTCTTGAGAAAAAACAAGGTGAAAACACAAAATGCAACAGCTGTTGCATAGCCAGAGCCATTGGGATGTGAGTAGGACAGGAATTATTTGCAGGCAATGAGAGGAAGTATTTAACCTGAATCAAACCTCAAGACAAAAATGATGAACCCACAAGTCCACAGTATTTTATCGTTTGTTGCCACCATGTTGTTTACTTGCAGTTCCTTCATTTTGATACAGGTATCAATATCTGAAAAGTATTGAATGTGTGGCTGGCATACTGAACTATTAGAATAGTGGTAAAAATCTCTTTCCTGTTCATTTACCCTTTACATACATGAAAGACAGTATCAGAAGCAGAGGCAAAAAAAAGTGACCCAGATAATTAGATGCCACTCATCTCAGAACTTGAAAGCAAGTAAAATAACTAAGGTGCTGTGAAAAAATATCTGCCATAATTAAAATGGCTGATTGGTGAGAGCTGCAGTGAAGGCCAGTGTATGGGGCCATGCTAAAAACATTGCTGGAAGGAGCCAGATCTACATACCTGGGGAAACTCAAAGCCAGATGAAGTTACACGGGAATTTCAAATCACAGGCTTGCAGGATGAATGCTTAGCTTCAATGGCACACAGCAAATTAGCACAACACCAGAGCAGACTTGAATCTCCTCCTCCACAGCCCTGGGCACCAGGAGAGCTAAAATTTACATCATTTGCCCAAGCCATGTCTTGGGAAGCTGTCAGGAACAGCCATCATGGCAGGTAAAGCCCCAGGTTTTGACAAATCCCAAAGTAATAGAGATTAAGAGGTTAATGGTCTGATTTTCACTCTTTTGACTTTAATGCATGTGCTGTTCTACCCTCAGGTCTGAGGCACTGTAGTGGCCCAAAGCCTCTGAAGCAGATTTGGGGATAGAGTGGCTGAATTTGGTGAGCTGGTGAAGAGCTCTAGGAGATCTCTCAGGACAGTTGCAGAAGCCACTTGGAGCAGCATCATAGCACTTTCTGACTGTTCTTGAGCCACAGTGAACTGGGATGCTCTGTATTTTTAATCCATCTCTGTTAAATATTTGCTTGAACCACCTGAGGAAGCAGTCTGTGCTGAGCTGGGTTACCTTTGGCTGAAGGAGACTGGTGCTGTCACACAGGGCACGATGGTGATTCAGCAGTGTCGCCTCAGAGGCAGAGCAGAGCTACACCAGGGAGCAAAATCCTTAACCCTGCCCAGGTCAGACACAGGAAAGTGCAACAACCTGTGCTCAGCAGCACGGTGGGAGGGCAGCACGGAGGGTGCCACACTGAGAAGGATGAGAAGTGGGAGAACCACAGAGAAGGAAAAAGGCCTGGGAAGCAGATGCTGATGTGAATGAGGAGGTACAATGAGCATCCCTGTGTCTCAGGCTAGATCTAGAACAGCCAGAAAAACTGACTGAATTTTTGCTGTTGCAACCAAAGTAAGAACCTGTAACTGCTGAGTAAATTCCAGGATGACTGATCAAAGAATTGAAAAGAAAAACTAATTTTACAAAATGTTGAAGACTACCATGCTTCCTAATGATTCTTCAGAGAGACAGCTAGGACTAACTTTGGAAGTAGCAGAACAACTTCATAAATGCTTTCTGGTGGTTTTATATTATTCTAAATTCTGCTTCTCAATATTTATCAGTTTGGGGTTTTTTTCCCCAGTAACCGTAAAGCATATGCTGTCTTGTATCCTGGTTACATGAGATAAACAGATAACCTTATTTTTTACAGTCAGTTTTTCAGCATTTCTGCCACTGAAGATCCTCTTCTACAGCTTCAAGTTGAAAAAATCTTTGTGGCAGATTTGGCATTGCCTGTAATAATTTATGAATGTGATGTGTTGACATGTTTATTGTGTGCATACATTGAGCTACTTCAATAGCTGGATTGTCAAGACGTGTACCCAGGAGAGAGAAGATGGATCCAGGCAAACATTTTTGAGGAAACACTTGGGAAACAAAGCAAGAGCTCCTCACTGTGATGTTTTGGCTGGGCCCCTGTTAGGCTCACTGGAGAGATTTCCCTGGGAGAAATGTGGGTGCCTGCAAAGCAAGACATGAAAGACCCCAGAGAATTTACAGAGGATCATTTTGAGAGACTTTTTTGTGAGCAAGATTCCAAAAGGGGTTGAAAGTGCTCAGATTTGTAGATGTTTAATTTAGTAGATGTTGGCAAGACTACAAGAAAAAGTGCATGTGAAATATTTTTCAACCAACATGCTTTATTTCATTGGTTAAGTGGCTCTTCTGTTTTAAAAATGTTTCAGTCATGCAGGAAGGCTGAAGGTCTCTCTCCTCATGTATGTGTGTGAGCTTGGGAAATGCATGGGTTACATAGGCTGGAGCTTGTGTTTAGTATAGTACGGGGGAATCAGATTATCCCATGCATGGCAAGGTAAAAGCTCAAGGCCTGCTATAAGCAGAAGGCAAGCCAGAAAGATCACTGGCAACTGGGGATATAGCAGTAACCATAAGAAGATCATCACCTTTCATATAAGTCCTTACATATCGTTCTACTAATGGCTTTTATTAAACATTTAAGCCTTAGCATTCAAGATATTCATATTTGTTACAAAAAAGCTGTCCTATTAACACAAAGTACAAGCTGAAACAAAGCTAATGAGCCTTCATACTTGCAGGATAATTCAAAGTTTAAAGGTGGTATTAACAAAAATAAAAAAAGGAAGAGTGGAAAACTCCAGTTTCATTGTCCACTAGAGAACCTGAGTTTTTTCCTTTTGGATCATAAAATTAAATCTATTGCTCAATTCTTACACTGTTACTAAAGTAGTGCAAAAACACATATATGTGCATAATTAAGTACCCCTATGTGACCATAAAAGGTCTCACTGGCTGTTCAAGGGGAAGGCGAGTGGGACTTGATTCAGCAGCATGAAAGAGGGAATGGCATTACTGTAATCCCCCTGTATTTCTTCACTTTGATGGGGCTCAGCCTTATGTGGTAGAGTGATGGGCTGTACAGCAGTGGCAACTGTGTTCCAGTGCAGAGTCTGGGCTGTGTGCCCTGTGCATCTGAGACACAACAGCAAATTGTGCTGGAACTGCACAGGTATTTATCCTATGGAAATCATACCTCAAATCAGACACGCAAAAATACTGAGGCACTGGGTACATTAGATACACCTGAAAAGTTAGGTGAATTTTTTATTTATTTGCCTTCTGGTTTTGCAATGTCAGATATGAATGGAAAATTGGCAAGTAGAAAAAAGTCACTGAGTCCTGACCTTGAAAACATGATCTATCTTAAAGCACTGGCACTTCAATCTTCGTGTTCAAATGAAGAGACCAAACAAGTTTAAAACTTGTTTGAAACAAACTGGGTAAGAGCACAGCTATAAAATGGTATTTTGGAAGTGACAAGTGAGCAGCTGTACGGTGACCACATTTATGCTCAATTTCATGTGGCCCCCATTAGCTACACCACCTGTCCTGGGAGCTCCCCATACATCCCAGCCTTGATAAAAAATTTTGGAAATATAAAAAGGGAATGGGTATCAACATAACACAATAGAGTTGTGGGGCAGGGCACACACAGGAGCACTGTTCACATCTCATGCAACACCTAGCTCCACTCCTTGATAAATAATCACATCTTGCTACAGCAAGACCTTGAAGAGCCACAAGGGGTTTTAAAGATGGACTTAGAGCTACTCAGTAGATGCAGTCAAGCTCCTTTTGAGCTGCTCCCCTGGGAGACTGGAGCCTTTCCCAGTAGGGACCCCTGTGGCAAAGGGCCTCTCATCTGTTTGACCCTGGAGCAAGCACCACATTGAGCTGGCAGCAGAGAGGAGGCAGCAGAGACATTTTTTCCTGAGGTAGGAGAAGAGTCACCTGTGCCCTGGGGCTGCTCTGGGGGCTGCAAACTCGGGCCAAGAGACAAAAATAACCCAGGAGTTGTTAGCTGGAGAGCTTGGATTTACAGACTCTCAAGGAGAACAAGGCTTAATGAAAATCTCCAAGGAAAATTAGATAAAATGGACTCATGTGGACATCAGAAAACTTCTACAGCAGAAATCATAAATTCTCCCTAGTTTGGAGAGAGGTAAGAATTTCATCTCCATTAATTTAATCCGGCAGATAGAGATAACAAAGCAGCCTCTACATGGGAGAGTTAACATGGCTTGGATTGATACAGAGAGACAAGATGCACTTGCAGGCATAGGAAAAAATGCATCTCTGAGAAAATTTCCACTATTAATATTTTTCCCTTGCAAATGTGGGTCTTCTAAAACACTCTTTTCTTTTGGAAGGATCTAAATGAGGAGGAGGTGGGAAGTAGAGCTACAAAGCATGTAAGAAAGCCTCAAATACATGAGTGGGAGGAAGGAGGAAGAAATTAAAGAATAATGAAGCTTGCATCACTGAGAGCAAACAACAGAAGAAGGGAAATGCACGCACTTGCAGCTCAATTTTGAAGGAACTTAGGCTGAGGTTTCAAACGTCTGTGGTTAGCATAGATGCAGGCACAGAGTAATTCAGATGATCTGATCAAAGAACAAAGAAATGTTAAAACTGATTTCATTAGGAAAAATACCTGCCTTAGAGTTAATGGGTAAGCACAGGACAAGGACTTGTTTATGTTGTTGATATGAAGTAGCCCTGAGAGGATTATCAGCACCTGTAGTATCCAGGTTCATTACAAGACTTGGGCATTGCTTCAGTGGCACCAGGATTTTACCCCTCATGGAGTCTCTGTTGGCATCTGTGAGATTTCCTTATGTGATGATGTTGCAAACAGGTATCTATATTTTTAAAAACAATAACAGAAAAAAACAAAAATTTAAAAACAATTAATAGAAATCTTGTTATTAACATGGTGCCCAGGGTCCCCAGCTCTAGCTGCATCAATAGTTGAGCCCAATGTTCAGCTACTCTTGGAGTGTTGTCACTAAAACCAAATCAGGCATTTCTACTTTGAGAGCTTCTCCAGTGACCATCACTCCAATAGTTACTCATCTGAACCAGCAAACAAGCCTGGAAGAGGAGCCTGGGGTTGGGTTCATTCCACACCAGCTGATTTTTGTCAGTGCTTAGCTGTAAGGGCATTCAGTAAGCCAGGTTGATCTGTCCCAACAAACTCTTCGAAAATTTTGCAGAGGTTTTGCAGAGCAGTCAGTAGAAAACTTTCAACTGAACTGAATGAGGAATGTGTGTGTCTTACACAGGAATCCTTTGGGATGGGATTGTCTCTGTCTCTGTGTCACCAAAACCACACACAAAATGAAAACTCTAACTTTTCTCAGGAAACCCCAAGGTTTTGTATTCACTTTGGAATAAACTGAGCCCATCCATCCATTGAAGAGGCGAGCATCAGGGAATCAACAGCTTTTGCCATCTGCACAGGCGAGCAATGCTCAGGGACATAACTAGGACCAAGATAGGGGCAGGGAGAAGTTTCATGCCAGCAAATTTTACAAATGGAAAGGCTACACTGCTACTCCAACCTATACTGGCTTTTCAAAATCAACTTGGAGACAGCAAGAAAAAAGGGCAGAGGAACAGTTTTCCATTTCCTAGTAGAGCTATATTTGATACAGTTAGAAAACCTCATTCCTTTTCTTTTTTCAAATCTTGTCATTAAAATTCAGAGTTGATACTTTTTGTGCATTGTTGTGCAATGTGGTGGTGCAAAATCTGGGTCTCCATGTGTCATGCCCACAGCAAAGCATGTTGATCTAAGGCTGGAAATCCTGTGGAGTAGTGGAGTTTGGGTAGGCAGGAAAAAGAATTGGGGGGATACAGCTGTAATTCTGCCCTATGTCTAAGCTTTGTGTCCAGGAAAGACATGTATCCCTTAGGGGAAAAGAAAAAAATCTCATCCCATCCTGCAGCAGCCATTCCCAGCCATTATGACAAAATAAATCTAAAAGGATAAACTAGGCTTTTCCTGAAATCACCACAGCAATCACATATACCTCGAGTTGTCATTCTACAGGGTTGGTTAAAGAAATCTAACTTAAAATTAATAATTAAATGCCCATTACAGGCTTGACAGTCTCCAGGTGTGTGGCAGTGCTGATGGCACCAGCTCCCTCTGAAATCCTGCCAGCCTTTGCACTTGCAGACGGGCCTCCGTTCAGCCCAAAGCTCCCCCTCACCTGCTTTCCTGGCAGCGAGGCAGGACAAGCAGCAGGAGGAGGCTGGCGGGAAGGGCTGCAAAGGGGCAGAGGAGTGGGCAGGAGGAGGCAGGTGCACCCTTGGAATCACAGGCTCTTCTGGCATGGGGAGGTTTCTCTGCTTTCAGCCGTGAACACGATGCAAGGAGGTGTCAGGCCCCACTGAGGCTCCCGGCGGGTAAGACGGTAAAAAATAACAGTTTCAGTTCTGCGTGTCTCGTTTTCCAGCGTGTAAAAGACCGGCTCCGGTGGCACGAAGGCCGTTCCCAGTCGCAACGCGACGGCCAAGGAAGGCAGCCGAGGCGTGTGGGCACTCTCCGGGGGTTGTGCCGCGACGGACGGACGGACGGACGGGTCGGGCAGGCCCGGCCCGGTGGGACAGCGGGCCCGAGAGAGCTCCCCTGAAGGAAAAGGGACAGAACTCGTGGGACCTGCATCCTCCGCTCGAGCCTGCTGCATCCCCGCACACCGGCAGGAAAACATCCCCGAGGGAGCAGCACCTCGCAACCCGCCCCCGCCAGCTTCCCGCTCCCGAAGTTTTTCCTTCGGGGAAGCCCGGCGCGGGNCGCATCCCGGGCGGGCTGTGCCCTCGACAGCGCGGCCCGTGGGCTCCGGCCCCGGCTCGGCGGGCGCTGGTGGGGCAGCGGCGCAGCCGGCGGCGGGCGGCCCCCCCACCGCTCCCTTTTGTTCCTGCCTGCCGCCGGCGCTTGGATCCCCGCCCGGGAAGAAGCCGCTCGGTACTTCCCGGGCTCCGTCTGTGCCTGCACACCCGCCTGAAGGGCATCCTCCTCCGGTAGTGTTGGCCTGTCAGAGCCGCCGGGAGAGGGATTTTCCCCTTCTTACAGCAGCTCCCCGTTGCTTGTCGGTCTTCATTGCCGGCTCTTCACTTAACTGGACTTACCGTGTGTTAATTCCTTCACAATGTATGCGGGTGTCCCTGCGCCCTGGAGAAGGATTTCCTTATTGACTTGCCGACTGTGATGCGGCCAGGTATTATTTACATCATCAAAAATATGCCTGTGTAAATCTGCCCGCACGGTTACAGTGCGGCTGCTCTCGGAGCCCAGTTTGCCGAAACTTTAATTGCAGCAGGCGATGCTGTACCGTGGATCCATTTCCGTCAGGGCGGACCGATACTCCGGTGGGATAACGGCCTCGCCGAGGCAATCGCGTGTCACGCAGGGACAGATCCTGCTGTTTCATGGGATGAATCAGAAACAAAAATCAGCCAACAATGAAAATGAGTTTGTGTGGTTTTTAAAACAATCTGACATGGTAACGTCTGTTAAGGGTACGGTAAATCGGGCAGCAGACCCCCAGTTTTCTCTGGCACAGCCCATGAATCAGCCGGTAAACAGCATAAACTGTGATCACTTTGCAGCCGAAAATAAAAGGCCTTGCAGCCCTGGCTGCCGGAGCGTTACGTGTCATTAAAGTAGCTCTCTTGGAGGAGAGGGACTGTCCCAGGAGCTACAAAATCTATAAACACTTTTCTGATTGGTTTAAAAATTTAGACACAGGAAGCGGATGGTATCTAATAACAGACAAGTGGAGACACTGTTGTCATGGAAACTGAGAAGACTCCCCCCGCCCCCCCCCATGTATTTAAAAAAAAAAAAATAGGCAGAAGAAAAAAGTCTGCATATCATCAGAAATGCCTGCAGACCGCCTTGGCTGCTGTTGCGTTTCCCACAGCATCTGTTGAAACCTGAGAACATGCCTGTCAAATCAAGGTCATTTTACAATAAAACCCTGCACCGCCGCCTCCCTCTCTGCTCCCTGGACGTTGTCCCACACTTTCCATCCAAGGAGGAGCTGAGGAGATGCAGCCACCTGTCCCATGCCCACTGGTGTCCTGCCCCAGCCTGGCCTGCTGCTGGGGAACCTGAGAAAAGGCTCAAAGCAGAAGGATCGTGGGGCTTAAAAGGCAAAAGTAACAAGGGTTGACTTTTTTATAATTGGATGATCAGGCCATGTTTCTTTCTATGGGCATCTGTGGACCTGGGAAATAAAGTTGGGGTTGATTTCCCTCTGTTCCTTTGTATTATGAAGCTATATTAAGATGTAATTGATTTGGACTTGCATGTTAAGTCAATTCACAGATCTGCATCACCTATTTAAAAAAAAAAA
>VYZP01042168.1:0-48512 GCA_013400635.1 Hypocryptadius cinnamomeus | reverse complement strand
ATAAAGCCAAATCCTATTCCAGCTGCCTCTGTGGCTCAAGCAGTCATGTGCTGGTTTGTAATTACTTTAAACTGTGAGGAACCATGGCCACATCTGTTATCAAGGGATCAATCAATCAGTCAGACATTCTGGAGTCTCAGAAGTTTTGAGATGTCACAAAAGTAGAGCAAGCTGCCAGCTGAAATGCAGCACAAGCTTTTTAACAGCCTAGGTGATAACACACACATTTCTATAAAGCCACTGCCTAGTCTAAAATTCTCTATTTCAGAAAAGGTTAGAAATTCAGGAAGTCTTTCAAAACTCTGAGTGAAACAGAGAATTAGGGAACTTTTCCTATACAGCTCAGGAGGCCAATGTGGGTATGCTTACTTAAAAATCCACTGCCTGCAGTAGAGAGGGGTAATTTCAGTCCTAACCAGTTCCATCCTCTGGCTGCCAGACTGCAGAGTTACAGATACAGAATAATACAGGCAACAGTGACAGGACATGAGGAAAAGGAAAGTAGCTGCACCAGGGAAAGTGCAGATTGGCCATAAGGAACAGGTTCTCCCCTGAGAGGGTGGTCAGTCACTGAACAGGCTCCCCAGGGAAGTGCTCATGGCACCAGGGCTGCCAGAGTTCATGGCACATCTGCACGACACTCTGAGTGATGTGGTTTAGCTTTACATAGCCCTGCAAGGAGCAGGGAGTTGGACTTGATGGTTCTGATGGGTCTCTTCCAACTTGAGATATTCTGTGATCGTGGTGGCAGACACTGATAGCTACCTGCTGTTTAAGTAGCACTGAATTTAGTATTTACTGACCTGCATTCTTTTTGGCTGCCTGAAAACTCCCTGAATGACCATCAAGAATTTGCTCCATATATCTTAGTTTTGTTTAGTTGGAGTGGTTTTGCTGATCATAGCTGACAATGATGGCACACAGTATTTGGAAGGGGATTACTCAACATCCACAAGGCTGTGGTTGCATGGCTGGTGGCTGTGGCTGTGTGAAGTTCCAGTCAGCTC
This sequence comes from Hypocryptadius cinnamomeus, assembly GCA_013400635.1. Taxonomy (NCBI): domain Eukaryota; kingdom Metazoa; phylum Chordata; class Aves; order Passeriformes; family Zosteropidae; genus Hypocryptadius; species Hypocryptadius cinnamomeus. Next base: position 47,505 of record VYZP01042168.1, on the reverse strand, counting down.
CAGCTGGCTTGGTTTGGCTTTTGCAAAAGGCCACAACAGCACCTGGATGTTTTACATCCAGTGAGAAAGGGGCAAAGAAGTCTCTGTATCTCAGGGAGCAAATTATGGTTTTATTCATAAAATCTGAGAGTCACATGCTTGAAATTGAACTGAACTGTGTCTCCAGTGGACTTCTCTCATGGTTAAATCCAGCATGTGCCCAAGACTTCTCCCATGTGAGAAACGAAACTGGATGTTTTTAATGCTGATGAGATAGGGATAAGTTGCTGGAAATTGGTTCCAGATTGTGGTAACACCAGCTTTGCCTCTAAGTAGGTATTTGCAAAGTCTCCCAGTCTCCTGCAGGACTGCAGAGAGCCTGGGCACTGCAGATGAGGCACTGCTGGCTCTTACAGGACTGCTCCTGTCTTGCCCAATGGCCACGTGCCCTTAGGGAATGGTACACAGATCAGTCAGCATTGCTCCCACTGCAATTAAATAAATGTCTCTTACCTCCATAATTTCATTATTTTTAATCAGGAGTGACTCTGCACCTCCATAATAAAGATACTGCATAACCAGCTGTAATAAAACAAAGGAATGTTTATAAAAATCAATCCAAGACATAGAGGAACAGGGGGCAATGCAGGCAATACCCGAGGCTCTCCTAACACCACCACAGATTTGTAGGTAAAAATGGCTCAAGCCTCCTGATTTCAAAGATATACTTGGTTATTCTCTCACTCTGCAAAGTTCAGTGTCTCCTTCTCACAGGCAGTCTAATGTCTCAACCCTCACCCTCAAATTGTCTGAATTTCCTGGTGAGCTCTAAACAGCTTGCAGGAAACTGATTAACTCATTTTGAATTTTCAGTGTATTTCCCAGTCTGTTAAGTACATCACTGATTCAGGCAAACACAGCACATATAATGATTATTCCCTTATTCCCTCCCTGGCAAAGGCCACCTTCATCCAGCTGTGTGTGGGCATGCATGGAAGATAAGAAAGAGGTGGAGGAGGCTTTGCACAGTAAAACAAGCCAGCTAAGATCCCTCTGTGGGGAGCCCAGTTATTGTGGGCAGCTGGGAATTATGTGCAGCAGTAACAGTCAATACATGGAGCTGCCTGAGCTCTGGCCCAAAGCAAGGGAAGCATATCCATGTACATGCTACAGGCACAGAGAGCAAGCTCTGCCTGTTCATGGCACAAAATTGATTGGAGAGCACTGATAAGGAAGGGAATGAAGTGTGTCTCTTCCAAACCTGTCCTTTATATACAGAAAGAGCCAACTGCATAAAGAATTGCCTTATGCTGACAGGCAGTGCTTTGTGTGCACAGCCCATGTCAGTGAAACGCACACTGCTGTATCTGCTGGGGCACGTTTGCAATCCATAGAACTCTGCAGTGCTCAAACAGAGATGAAGCCTGTGCTTGTGAAACCACTGCTCTGGTTTATCAAATACATAGGTGCTAATTTGGACAGGGCATGTGTGGTGTTCCTCTTACAAGTTCCATTCAAATGCAGCGTGAGGACTGTACCTGAAAGATGGGGTACTTCACATAGTTGATCTCAATACAAGTACTATCAGATGAGGGCTTGCTAGACAGCAATGCTTTAAACCTAAATAAAAAGGAGCAAAACTGAAATACCAGCCCAATTATCTCAGTGGAAAAATGCAGTAAAAACAGTACAGAAGTGCAGTGGAATGACAGCATCAATTCTTGCAAAAACAATATACTGAAATGAACGTATTTGTCACCGAAAAGCATCAAGATTTAGACACTAACATAAAGTTCAAACCAAAAGGAAGAAGCTTCTCTCTAGAAGATTTCAATTCAAAATTTTTGAAAAAATACATCTAATATAACAATAAATGTACATCCAAACCTCAGATTCTGTAATGACACATATTACAGATCCAATTTTTTTTTTCTTGAAGGCAACATGATCTTTCATAAAGATCTGCAACATTTCAAACCTGAATGTTTTCCTTTTTTGAGGGCGATAGATTTTGGCTTATGCCCATTATGCTGGTTTAAAAAATCTTTTGGAACAAAACAAAAAAAAGACACTGAGACTTTTAATGCTCCTATGCACGCTCAGTATAATTGTGTGAGAAGAGGCAGGAGAGAAAACTGGATAGGTTGCTGTTCTCTGATTATCAAAACCGAAATTCAGACACAAGTTTCAGGACAAAAAACCCACATATTTTTAGTTAATAATTGCAAACTTATGTGAGATATATACATATGTAAGAATCTACTTCTCAAAAGCAGGTATTCCCGTTGACCAGATGGTGAAAATGGGAAATGTGCTGCCAGAAACACCTGCCCTTGTACTCCCTCTCTTTGATAATTCATCTGACCTTCCAGCAGTAGTTCAGAGCTCAGCTTATCTATCAAGATCAGCATTTGCTGGATGGTAACCTTCCCCTCATTGTGACTGCATCTTGTTAATTAAAATACAGATGACAATTTACTTGCTCTCACTAGTGCCAAACTCTATTATGAACACAATTTAGTAGGCTTAAAGCTGGAGTTTGGAACACATTTGTACATCTACCAAGAAGCTCTAAACATCAATATCCATTTCTTAGTTGAAGGCAGGGTCAGGTACTGCAGTTACTTCAGGCAAATCTCTTTACTCTGTGCTGTGGGTTGGCAGCACAACTAGCATCAATTCCCATATGGCTTAAATCATCCAAACTCAGAGCTCTTTCCTTGCCACATCTCAAAACAAGCTGTTATGGAGGGCCAGCAAGATTTGTTTAAAAGCACACGTTGAATTATACAGCTGCATACAAATAACATTTGTGAGCAACTCTTGGGTTGGGTTGAGCTGGGAAACTCACATTCAGCCTTCTGAGCACAGGAAACCAACTATAAATCCTGCCTTTGGATACAGTATGGTATGTTTCACAGCTATTTAATTTCATTTAAAAGTTGTCAAATGCCGTCAAGAATTGTGTGATAGTAGCTTGTTTTTCCTGGAGGCTGCTGAAACTGATGCAAGGCAGGATTTAACCACTCACAAGAATTTAATCACTCTTAAATTATTAATAATCAAAGTATCACGACTCCCGTATGGTTGAGAACTTTTTCCAGTGATGAGCACCGTGCCAATGTGCCTCAGTGCAACAAAGTCAGATACATGGCCAGAAGCACGGATCATTCATGGGATGAAAATCTATTGACAGGAGCACTTGTTAAATATCTGGCAGATCAACCAGAAACAAGCTGTGGGGATGTTCTGATTAAGAAAAACTTGAAGATTGGGCCACTAGCCCTCAAAGAACTGGGACAGCAAAACAAACAAAAAAACCCCACAAACCCATAAAACCAAATTCTATTTTTGTTAAAAACCAGAGATGTGTCTCTATTTTACCTTGGCGATGCAGTAAATAGCAACACTCGATGTGCATAAAATGGTCTTCCTTCCACCAGAAATGTGACATCTGACATCTCTTTATTGTTAAGAAAATGGGGATCTAGAATCACAAAAAGAAGGAAACAAAAAAGTCAATAACTTTAATTTGGAAGAGGTCAGGAACATACTGAATATTTCCCTGTTTTGACAAAAGAAAGCAACAGAATAGAAGGATATTGTTTTTAGTGAGTAAAGCCCATAAAGCTGTTTTGGACAGAGACAACCACACTGAGTTCAGACAAAGGGAATTCAAAGCTCTGAAGTCCATGGTGACCTTTGCTGAAATGACAGCCAGCCTGTGTGCTGCTGGCACAGCCTCCAGCTCTGCTACCCAGAGCAAACTGCAGCTCAGCAGATGCTGGGGGACCCTCTGCTCATTTATACTCTACGAGGCCACTCCCTGTGTGAGGAAGTCTCTGTCAAGCGGAAGAGGGTCCTGGAAAATTGTTTGGCTCTTCTCTCAGTCCCCTGAAAACACCCTGGGCTCTGCTGACCAAGCTGGGAGGGCTGTGCTGCTGCAGCATCCCCTGAAGCCAGTCAGGGTGGTTTGAGATCCAGACAGACACCTTGCTCCAGGGCCAAGGCTTGGATCCCAGCCTAATCAGCAACACAGACAAATCTTCGCAGATTTACGGCCCCGCTCCAGTGTGCCTGATGACCCTCCTGATGTCAGTGGGAGTTTTAGGTCAGGTTAAATTTGGGGCCCTTCCTTCCTCTAATTGTGTCTTTCAAATTGAGATTTTTCTGACTTGTGGCCTGCTCAAGCACCTGGCCAGCAACAGCCTTTCCACAGGTGTCCCTGAAGAGCCGACGAGGATCTGCAGTGACACTTACCCAGGCGGGAGGTCTGCTTGCGCTTAATTTCCACCAGCTTTGGAATTGGGTAGGGTCCATAGCAATGAGTGAAAATGACAGAGAGCTGCTGGCTGATCACCTCGTTCTACACAAAAGGAAACAAATGTACACGACATAAGATCAGTGTGCAAAGGACATGTTAAGTTGTTCTCAACAGCTGCCTGTTTTGAAGGTGAAAAATGTGATTGCTGAAGCTTTATTAAAAATAAGAGTTTACGATTATTAGCATTTGTTAGAAACTGCAGTTCTCATTTACTTGATTGCTATGTCTCCTGTACAAATAATTTTAAATGAAGAAGTCTTCTCCTTGGATGACAAGTCTTCTTTGCCTACAAAATTCCATAGCTTAGTCCCCTCTGCAAAAACAAAGTTCCTTTACAACAGTGAGTTAATTTTATTTCATTTCATTTTATTTGCAGACTTACTGTACTGGAAAATGACTTTTTTTTTTGCTCTTTAGAAAATGGTCAATGGTCACATCTTAGAAAACCTGAGCTACAGACAGATGCAGCTGCACAGCCTGCACATGTTTTGAAGCGCAGCAGTCTCACAAACAGACCCTTCCCCTACAGAGTGACTGAGGCACCAGACCCAGCCACTCATTTAATCCCAAATGTCTCATTAATGTGCTCTTACACCCCTGGCACCAGTGTGGGCATCACTGTGCTGTGGAAGCCAGACCCTCGTAGAACCAGGTCTGGTCCCTGGCCTTACCCCTTTCTGCCCCAACTTTGGGGGCAAGGCACCCATAGGATGCTTTCCTAAGCACCTTGAGTATTTGTACACCTAAGATGCAAGGGTAGTGAAATGTATTTAATGCTTAACTACTTAAGTCCCAGATGAAAGCAGGATTTAAAAGCTTTTGCAAATTTTATCCCACACTTTGCTGATAACTGGAGCAAGTCTAGACAAGTTCAGCAGTGCCACACTGCTAACTTATGGTGACATCTTTTAACTACCCTGTTGGCTGGTGAGTGTTTCCACACCAGGAAACTGTGAAATGGCAAGACACTTAGACACAAGAGGGTCAAAGGCCAAGGAAATAAGCAGGTGAGGGACCAAAGAAAAAAAAAACAACCCCCCCCCGCCAAGAAAAAAAACAACATAGTATAAAAATTTGAGGAATATAGTTGTTATATTAAAAATATCTCCAGGCTTTAGAAGCAGAAATAGAAGCTTTCCTTGCCCTGAGCACATTTCAGAAATCCTCCTTAAATCCCACGAGTGACAAGGAGGAGTGGCAGAGAGGCTGTAATGGCTCTCTTACTGAATCTAATCAAACAGGGTGGGAAGGGGTAGAGCTGTTCCCTCACAGGCACATGCTGATGTCAAAGGAAATTACACGCACTCGCCGCAGGCAGGAGTTGGCTCCTATTACTACGTCAGATGTAGCACTGAAAGAAACTCTAAGATAAGAGAAACTCTCATACTGAGAGACACCATTTAGCAGGCACAGGGCCCAGCCTCAGAGAGGGGCTCACTGCTGTGGCTCCGAGACAAGGAGGGCGTCTCACCCCAGGAGCATCTCACTGTTCTGCATCCTCCTGCAAAGTGCCTCACAAAGGGAGTGAATCACAGGCTAAAGAGAAAAGGAAGATTTTTTAAGGCCAGATTTAAAGAAGGAAGTGACTCAGCTGCTGGGAGGGCTGGGAGTGGAAGCTTTAGACAGACAGGGCAGAAAGAGCAATTTCTTCTCTGCTCGGAAGGGCTGTGCCGAAGCGCCAGGGCCGACTGAGTCAGGCAGGGAGGAGCGTGTCCAGGGGGATGCTGATTACCAGCAGGGCAGCTCCCAGTTGGATCTGGCAGATGCTAGAAGTCAGAAAATACAACAGAAGATGGGGACAATTCCATGGTTAGAGTGGAGGGAAGCTTCTGGAGAGGAGAAACAATGCTCACCTTTCCCTGCAATGAATAAAAGCAAAGTGCACTGAAGAGGAGAGCTCCTGGCAGCCCCCTCCCCAGTCTGCTGGGGTGCACAGGTCCTGTCTGTGTCACTGAGGTTTTCATGGGTTCCATGAACTCACCAGTCCCAGCCACAGCTGTGTCTACACAACAGCTTCTTAAAAACACACACATGCATCAATAAAGACAATGAATCTCCTCCTTCCAGGGTGTCTGTGGGAATGTGCTGATGGAAAATCTGGGTTTTGGCTTTGCAGTGCTTTGTTAGGAGCTGGAGGCCCAACTCACCAGAGCAAACCACAGCACCATGGACCAGGACATCCAGCTGCACTGAGACTGGGGAAGGACAGGCCAAACTCAGCCACTCAAGTGGGAGAAGGAGATCCCTAGTAGTAAGTCTAACCAACATAAAGAACCAGTCATGCCTGCAGACAATCCCACAGGAGCCTGCCTACATGGGCAAGGGGCTGCCAGCTCCCTGGGTCACCAACTCTGTGGTGAGCAGATACAAACCCATTAAAAAACCACTTTGCCCACAAGCCTGTGAAAAAAAATGGTGTAAACTAATCTCTAATTAGCTGAAAATGTGATACATTCACATGAGAGATGCTTAAAAACCCCAAGACATGGAACAGAGATGGGACAAAGAGAAGAGAGACCTTAGGATGGACACATCAAAGAAAGAGAGCCATCAGACAGGCAGTGGCTTCAGACCTCCCATGCAGAACACTGACCTCATTTGGCAGAGAAGAGGCTGGAGACCTTTGGCTTCTACTGATAACATTAAGTACTTACATCTCATGCCATCCAAAGGCCAAAAAATGTGCCCAGCAAGAAAGCTGCAGCATGTGCTTATTTACAGTCATTGCTAACAAACAGCAGCAAGGGAGGGGATTGGTAAATGACTGCAGCACACCATGTTTGCTGCCCACACCCCCAGCATGTAGCCAAGCTCACAGGGCTGTGGCACTGGATCTGCTCCCCACAGTGCCTCTTATTTTACCAATAAACCAGGCAGAAATAGGAGAGGGAAAAGAGATACTTCATCTGCAGCTGGATGGCTAGGGAAAAATTGGCTTTTTAAAGCCAAATCCTGCTCTTGGAGGACTTGGGCTGCCTGTGAAGTGACTGGGAACAACTGCAGAAGTCCATGACCTGGGGCAAGCATTCCTCTGGAAGACAGGAGGACACGTTCAGCCTATTGAACCTTCACCTTCACACAGTGCCCACACTGAGGTTCTCAGAAGCTCCCATTTAAACACCAAAATGGATAATTCTTCCCTGTTTATCCTTTCATCCTATCAACCTAACTGTGAAAGCCCAGTTGTAAGAGCTCACTGCAACAGTTGTGGGCAGCAAGATTAACCCTGGAGGAGCAAACCAAAGTTTGTTTTCTTGCTACAGTTTGATGCTGGAAAACATTGTGCCAGGATGTGTGAGGCTGGCACCTGGAGCAAGGCCAGCCTCCCTTTAGTCACGGGTGTTCATTTGCACTCCAAGGGAGCCGACGCACATCTTCTTCTGTGGGAGGGGGAAGAATGCTTGGCACAGGATATAATAAAAATATTTACCTAGCCATGGGGTAGTTTACAGATAGGGAAGAGGGAACAGGGAACAAGAGCGAGTCTTCTGAGGGAGATGGTGCTTCCAGCAGAGAGCTGGTTGGTGAGCAAGCAACTTTGCTTTGTAGAAACAAGCAGTCCCCTGACTTAAAAGCATTCTTCAGTAGAGATCTAAAGGAATTCCCCAGTCCTGCTGAATGCACTTGAACTGTGAGGGGAATTTATAAATTCTTTTGAAGCAAAGCTCGAGGCTTTCAAGTTTTTGGACCAGAGATGCCTTGTTGATTGATCTGAGAAGAGGTGAAGACCTGGGTGGGAAGTGCAGGGATATTTTTTCCTGAATGTCCATCTGACAAAGGTCTGTGACAGGATTCAGGGAAGTCTCCTCCAGGCTTCAGCACATACCCTGGGAGAGCTTCCTCCATTCCAGATTACATGGATCAGTGCAGCATAGCCATTCTGGGATGTGTTCCTACAAGGTACTGGACACAACTGGGAAATACATAGCCAATATTCTCCAGTGCCTGTGCAAGACACGTGTCTATGCCCCAAACTCTGCAGGGTAAAATGTGTGCTGCAGACTGCTCAAACCCCACTGCTTAGTTCTTACCAGCCTACAGACACCCTACCACCTCCACTTGGCTGTCCTGTACAAGGCTGACCTCTTGGTAACAAGTCAGGCTTCTTCCCTTTCTCTCTGAAATCCCAAGCAGTATTTTGGGGTTTTATTCTACTGATGCTACACTCACCAGCTCAGCTCCATTAATGTTGTTTTAACCTAAGTCTGCCAGGCCCTCAAATTCCTCTACCACATAGCCCAAAAACCACATCTCACCAAAAGCCCAGCTCACCACATGAAGGCAGAAAAAGTAACACTTATTCTTCTGGGTTTGGTGTCTGCCTGTTAATACACAACTCCCCAGGAAGCTGAGAAACTACAATGCCCAGAGAACAGGGGCACTGGCAAAGGTATCTCCTCCCTCTGGTCCTGAGGATGCTTGGGGTACCCATTTCTCTGCTAAATGCAGAGTGGCAGAAGTGCTTTTTCCAGTCACCCATCCCACACGCAGTCCCCAGCAGCTGTTCCAGCAGTGGGAGTCTCAGGATACCCTGAGTCCATTGAGGACTTACCCATGACATGCTGGGATACCCTTGAATTAGTCCTCTATTCATGCTCCCCATTCCCAGAAAAAGATGAAAAAGAATGAAGTAACAGAGAGGGCTTTTTGCTGTCCCCCATCCCTGAACACTCAAACTCTGAGATCTTCTTTTCCATCTCAGAACTGTCTCCACCCTTGCACAGGTGTTCCCACTACCGTCCTCTTACATAATTCACGCTCACCAAATGCCTCAAAACTAAATAAATGCCACTTCAGATGGTCACTCCTAGATGGTTAAGCAGCATACACATAATTAATATTAGTCAAACAGCTGGAAAGGGAGGGAAGCCCCAGAGGTTGGAGCTGCAGTTAGAAGCGGTAAACTGCACAACAAAATGGGTTTTGTTAGCACTGGGCTCAAGCCCCTCCACTGCAAGCACAGACAGAAAAGAATTAATCACAGGTAAGGCAGAAATGGACCCTTCCGTTGCTTCTGGGAACGCCGCCAAGCCTCCTTTTCAAAAGGCTCTTTATATCCCAGCTGTGCATTGTATGTAAAAAGCTCAGATCCATGGGCACAGTCCAATCCCTGGGTGAGAGCCCAGAAAAGGGCAGGTGTCACATCCACGGCATTTATTTATTGTAAATGAAGAAGGCTCCTGCCTCTGGCAGGGGAACATTTTAGAAGGTAGCAGAGGGTAGGAACAAAATCAAACCTGTGTTAGTAAGTACCAAGCTGAATGTGTGTTATGAAACCACAAGATGGGGTTAACAGTGTGTTATTAACATGCCACTCAGTACCTGGCGCTCGCATCTCACACGCAGAATGCAGGATGTACATGTGTGGATAACCTGGCTCCGGCTTGCTCGGAACTGTTCAGACACAGAAGTGCTACAAGTGACAATGGGCAATGCTACAGATCACTGCAGTTGCTTGAGAACAGTGAAACCTGACTGACAAAATCACAGCAAGACCCAGCCAAAAGATCGATCACCATGTGCTGGCTGGGCACTGGATGACACACAGAAGGGCATTAGCTATTCCATGGAATCCATAAGCAGACCCTTTAGCATCCTGGGATGTCTTCAGGGTTATTTTTAGTGCAGGTTTTGGTGCACCTGTCTCCTCTGTGGAAACTCCACATTTTTCTTCAGCTGAAGTATTTCAGTCGTCAGCCAAAATATTCCATTTTCAGGTGTTAATTTTTTCAAGAAAGGTAAAATATTATGTGGGAAACAAATATCCTAGTGAAACCTTTCATTACAATAAAAGCTCAGTTTTCTGTTGAAAAGCAGTTCACCAAGACAGAAAGGAGTCTTTTCCGATGGTCTCCAGGTAAGAGAAACATGGACAGCACTCTTGCCCTCTTCAAGGGAAGACTTTCCCTTGGGACACGATTATGACAGAGTGCCTGCCCCAGTGCTATGGAGGGTTCACCTCTCCTCTCTACCCTTAGCCCTTCCTGCAGAACAGGGCACTCTGGCTTCATGTAACAAAATACAGCTTCACTCAAGCTCATCTGAAACATTCATTTCAGCCCACCATGAAGTAATGGAAAAAGGTGGAATTTTCTAGCTCCTTTGTCTTCCAGTGTCACTTTCTAGGTCACATGCAGACCCTGGGGAAATACTGATTTTTGCTGACCACCAGGCCTGGACTTAGTAGAACACACACATGAGCTGAGCCTGTTGACATTCTCCCACATTTGTTTTAGAAGAATCAAATCCAGAAAAACAGAGAAATCAATCCCAGCAACAGAGAAACTGAATGCTCATCTCAAACTTCAGTTTCTGAAAGTTTTCTTGGAACACAACAGCCAGATGCTTGTCTTTCCTGCTGCCTTCTGTTTGATGGAGACATGAAAATACTTTTTCAGTAGTTAGTGCATCTATGACAGAGGCTGTCTCTGAGAAGATATATTTAAAAAAACACCCCACAACTTTCCTTTTAAGAGATTTAGGTTTCCAAATGGAGAAGTTACTGCTGAAAGAGTACTTTAGCTTTGAAACCATATAGGCTAGATTTCTCAAGATACCCACATGCCTGAATCCTTTTGGAATTTTAAAACTGGTTATTGTTCTGAATTGCTATTTGTTCTCAATAACTGTCAACACCAGACTGATGGCTGTTATTCAAACAGCTCAGCCTTCCAAAAGAACCTGTGCACTCCTGCACATTTCTTCAGCTGCCTGTAGGTGCATTTTTAAAGGTTCGAAAGCTGCAGGAATTTTAAATCCTGAGAAAACATCTTTGTAAAGTAATTTCCTGCATCTTTCAACAAGCCTGGCTGCCCAGCACCTCACTAATGGGCTAAATATTAAAATAAACTAAATAAAATAAACATGTTGTCACTGACAGAAATGGATGGGAAGGATGGAGAGCGAGCTTCAGAATGCAATGAAGGTATGGCAGTGAAGGATTGCTCCTATGACTTCTCAAGGTGATTTAGTCTTAGACAATACACTAGCAGGAACATCTATAGTCCTAAGCCAAGTTTTCCTGGTGTGAAGCACCTCTAGGAGCTTCAGACAATGCTTCAGCACATGTGCTCAATGCACGTGTGGACTCACATGCACTTCAGCAATGCATGGCCACACAGGATCCAAAGAAATAGCAAAGAGCTCCTTTCCTGACTGGTCCTATGGGGGAAAGGAAGAAAGCGATAAGAGAGATTATTTGGAATCTAAAGATTGTGTATTTTCTCCAAAAAATAGGCCAAAGTCAAGCTGATGTAAATTGCTGTAGCCAGAAAAAGCAGTGGATGAAACTGGCTCGTGACCTCCTACAACTGGCAAAGGTGCTGGCTAATCTACATGGATGGAGCTGGGTGATTTAATGACAATTCAGTCTTATGCAGAGCCCTGGAGTGCAAACCTAAACCTAGCTCCTCCAAAGGCCAGATGTGTTTAACTTCCAAGGTTGTGGGTTTGAGTCTGTCTTTTCAGGCTGTGGAAATGTCAAGATCAAACTGAACAGCTCCAGGATTTTTATAGACAGAGGACACAGAAGCATCTCTGCATATTCAGTGTATTATCCTTAAGAGAATCTCTGCAAAAACAGAAGAGCTGACCTGTGAGCCTCACCTCAGGTACTACAAGCCCATGGACCTGGATGCAGCCCTCACACAGCTCTTTTAAAAGCCTCTATTTGGGCAGGCACTTCTCAGGTAAATATGGTCCTCTGACATGGGGTAGGTGGGCAATCCAGCTCAGAGTCAAGCTCAGGCAATGCAAACATCAACTTCAGCTGGAGGGAAAGGAAAGCTTTCAGTCAGGAGTTTGGGGGAGTTTTCCCAGGCCATGGAGAGCACAACACAGATGCCAACAGGCAGGAATTCAGTTGTATCTTTCTATCATTCTTCCATAACAAGATCTCCAGCATCATTTTAATTTTGAGGGACTCTGCTCTACAGAGCAGCTAAAGTTTAGCTCAGGGCTACTCACTCCCAGAAGTGACTCTCTGGCTTCTGCCTCACACAGCCCTGTCAAAACCACTTCTAGCAGGTTATGTGTGTGTGCTTGTCTTCCAAAGAGACTGAATCCATCCCTACATGGCAGTGCCTTTCCTACCCATGCAGTGTCCCAAAACCATAATGTGTCATCAACATTTTTTAGTTGTTGGAGTTTTCCAGTTTGGGTTTTGCCTGCTTTTAGGAGAGGTGCCTTAAACTCTCCATGTCTTTGCCACAGGTGTTGCTTTTTCCAGAATGCCTTGACCCTGATCTTTATTTTGGTAATGACCCAAACTCACTGCAGGACAGCAGGATGTGCAGAGGGAGCAACTGCAGATTGATTCTCTGTCTGTCCTCACAGCTCTGCCTCAGCAGAATGGAAACACTGCTACTTCCCCACTCCCCACACAATTCTCAATGGTGCAGCTGACAGAAGACATTTAAAGGGATGAGAGGAAATGAAAGAGCTCCATCCCACTGGAAGCCACCAGGAGCCGAGTATCAAACCTTCAGCTGTGCTTTTGGAAGACTTCCTCCAGGGCTTCAGTGCAGCAGTGAACAACCCATGTGCAACCTATACACTGTTCTCCCCTACTGACTTCACAGCTTGAAGAAAGGCAATAAACCCAGGGATTTCAGCTCAGCCAGTTTTTCCTGACTCGCCAATTTTTGTTGCTGTTCTGTGTTACAGCATCAGGACTTCTGCAATTTTTTTTGTTGCTGTTGGTTTTTTTTGTTTGTTTGTTTGAGGTTTTCTTGGGTTTTTTTGTTTTTGTTTCTACTGTCAGCATCCCAGCACATAGACGAGAATGGAGTTCCACCCTGCCACCCTACAGGCCACCAGCATCATCAGTACTGGCAGAGCTCCCACATAAACCCTCACATCTGTATCCTCTACAAACAGGCATTTTATAAACCATCTGTAAGACACAAGAGTTCCTCATATCTGACGCTGTTCTTGTAGGTACTGGTTACATTTTCTTTAATATTTTCATATCTATAGCATTTGGCCTTTTTTTTTGCATGGCCTGGGAACCTGCAAGAACATTTCGTACAACAATGCAAAGCAGAAGGTGGGGGCAGAAAGTTTGCTTCCTACCCTGAGACCTGCCCTTATGTTTCCATGGGATTTTTGGGGAGCTTCTCTGGCCAAATTACTCAACACTATGAATTGCTATCTGGCTTATCCAGGTTATCACAGCCTCTGAGACTGGGACTGTCACTCCATGAGACACTGAAAATCCGCCTGTTTAATTACCTCAGTTTCCCTGTTGGTGAAAGGAAGATAAGATCTTCTTTCATGTCTCAACTCATTAATATTAGTAAATTGTTCTGAGATTATGGGATAGCTGGAACTATTTATAGGAACGCAAAATGCCATTTCTACTAGGTGCAAGTTGCCATGCAATTAAAATATACCGAGCATCACAATATGTAGCAAATGGGACATCTTGTTTTACATCAGCAAAGAACTGCTAAGTGGCTCTCTGCTTCCTAGTTGCTTATTTTATACTTTTTGCCCTGAAAAACTCATTAAGGAAATGTACTGGGCCAGACTGTGATGTTTAGCAAGAGTCATAATCTCTCTCGAAGTTTCCAGCCCACAGGGAAAAGCACATCCATGTGGGCAAATCAAGCTCCTCTCTCCACAGCTCTACAAAATGCAGAGCTTTACAGTTTGCTGTCAAGAGAGAGGGATGTGAACCACAGTTATGGCCCTTCTGCACCTCTTAAAGGAGATTTCTGTTCTGTGGGTATACACAAAAATCTCTGCTCTCAGCCCTTCCAGAGAAGGGGAACAGAAGATCCTTTAAATCTCAGCTCTCCTCAGCTGCCTTCTATGGAGTGACCAGGGAGAACTTTTATTGGCTCATTCTCCTGCAAATGAATTTATGTAGATTCCTTCCAAAGGGCTGCATAGTCTCTTTCCTCATTTCTGTCTGGGAAAGCTTTGTAAGAAGCCATTTGGACAAGACCACCACAATAATTCATAACATTTGCAGACAATTTGTAAACCCTTGCAGTGTCCCAGAATGATTAATTATTTTTTTCTAAGACTATGAAACACTGTGTGAGTGTGTGTTTGTGAATATACATGAAGACAGGCAGCTCCCCCAGGCCCAGGAGCAGGCATAAAGATCAGCACAGATTTCTTCTTCATCATGTAGGGGGTTTTGTGATACTTCAGTTGTTTTGCCCCTCCATATTTTAGGTTTCTAAGTGAACTCAAAGCAGAAGGTAGCAGTCTTATTTTTTTCCCAACTCTCCTACAATAGACTGTGGAAGACGTAGATGTACCAAAGATATAATCCTATGCAAATGATTTATTCTAATGATGACTGCTGGCCTTGGCTTCAGCCACCCAGGAGAAAAGCAATTAAAGTCACCCCTCATCCTAGATTACAAGGCCTAAACTTATTCTCTGTTAAGTTTTCAATATGATTAGCTTCATATGAACTTTCAAACCAAACAGCACTTTGCTGGTAGTTTCTGGATGAACATACATTAACCCAAATGAGTACAGAACAAGGAATCTACAAATCCTAGGATTTGGAACAATTTTCTAAAACCTATCTCAAAATATTCTCCATAAATACTCATCCAACACAAACTAACTGCAAAGGCAAGGCTCATGGGAGCAAAAATCAGAACAATGCTGGAACAAATACGCAGGATTTGCTCAGAACTCTAGTCCAAGCCTGCTTTTGCAGCAAGATACAAGAAATAAATCCATGTAGGCCATCATTAGCTATACCAAGTCTGGAATATTTAGTATTGAGTACCTATACCAGAACCTCTCCTTTTTTCACATTATTTAGGCTATTGCTAAAAATTATTTGCTCCTTGCTGTTACACATAGAGTTGGGTGATAAAAGTTACTTACTTTCAGTTTAACGATTAGAAGGCCATACCAACATGGATTGTGGAAAAAGAACATGTATTAGGAAAAAGAACACCAATCAAGTAATTTCGATGCTTTTCATCACTACAATGATATTCTGGTAACAGTAGACAGTGACTGGGCATTCCTTGGGAGTGACTGACTCTCAGGGGGACCAGTAGAGAAGAAACTATTGGTTAACAAGTTTTAAATTCTTCACCAGGTAAGACATTTCCCTCTCCTGGCCAGCTCCATGATCATGCCTTTTGCCATTATACTTGCATACCCAATGGTACCTCCTTGGAAAGGCTTTGTTAGTCTGATTTGCTTGGCGAAAAAAACGTCAGCTGAAAGAATAAATCTGGGGAACTTGCAAGTACAAACACACACAGAGAAAATTTGAAAAATTATCCTTTTCTTTGCTTGTAGAAACCAGTCTCTTCACAAGCTTTAGAAGTCCAAATCCCACATGAAGGGAAGAGAAAATCATGACAGGCTAAAGAAATCCAAAGTAAACATGAATATTAGCTTTGTTGTATGGTTCTGTAAAACAAGCTGGGTGAAATTATTCTTTGGGTTGGCTTGGTTATCAACACCTCTTACCACACTGCCATGACCCTTTTGACTTTAATTTCACCACTATGTACCAGCTTTTGTTTTCTCTCCAGCTTACTGTTAGCACCTGTTATTAGGCTGTTCTGTAGGAGCCGATTAGCTTGTGTGTTTATAACCCATGCTTCCACAGTGAAAAAACCCGAGATACATAATACAGATAATAATAATCCTGTGCAGTCTAAACAATCTTTGGGAGAGCTGTTCAAAAATAATATTGCAAGCTTTTGTGTCTTACAGGATGGGGATAAAGCTGATTTGCTTTAAAACACACCATTTCATCCTACCTTGCTGGCCTTCAGTATCTCAAACATCAGAGGCAACCCTTGTGTGATGAGCTCCTCAGTGTACTCCTCCTCCTGAATGGACTTGAACTCCTTCAGCAAGCACTGGATGAGGGGCCGTCGGTGCTGCTGGAAGGACGTGCGCAGAGACTCCAGCCACGTGTGCAGCGTCCAGGGAACACCTGCAGAGCGAGGACACAGCTCATTCCCGGCTCCAGGCAAGGACGTGCCCTTCTGCTTTTTCACCTTTACTGATAGTAAGATTTTAAGCGAAAGCTGCCAAATCATTCAAGAAATCAAATTCCTATTTATCCCTAATTGAGAAGGCTGATGGTTATCAGTGCATCCCAGAGCTAATGCACAGAGGCTTTCCTCCAAATGCTAAGAGAAGACTGTGGTCTCTCTGCTCATCTAGCCTTCAGCTTCTCTGCTGAGACTACCAATTTGTGGTAATTGCTGTGGTGTTCTGCGCTGCAAAAAGCCTTTTGGAAACTAGATTTACACTAGCTCATTTGTTTGAATGTGGCCCTGGAGAGCCATTAAATGGTGAAAAAACCTGATTTTGGTCACTACCTACCTGGATTCAAATTGGTGGTCTTCAGATTAAAACTGGCTTTAAGTGATACCCCATGTCCTCTCCTGATCATTAGTATTTTCCCTAAAGAGCACTGAGTGAGTTAAGAAGATCAGCCCTTTCAAGCAGCTTGTCATGGCAGAACCACTCTCCAGGAAGTTCAAGGGAACTGCTCCCATGCACTGAATGAGAAAGCACATGGAGCTAATGTACCTCTGCAGGCGTGAGGCTGGATGTGACCTACTTTCTGCTCTTACAGAATGGAGTGGAAGGAAATACAAGCCTGGTGTTTGGCAAGTGAAGGTTTTTCCTTCCATGTCAGAAAATGTTCAATGCCTGCAGAGCATCCCTGCCACTCTCCTCTCATTCATCTCCAGATCTTTGCCTGCACAGCCCACTGCACACTCTGACCCATATCCCATGGCACCAGGGCTGGAACACTGCCCCAGGCAGAGGCACACCAGGCACTTGGGTCTCTCTTTCTCTGTGAACAGATGAATGGGGATGGTAAACACACAGTCCAGATCGATTTCCATCTGCGTCACACAACCACCCTACCCACAGGCAGAAGCAACTTCACAGGGTGTGATGTTCAAGTCCCTCACTGGCAGAGCTGGCATACCAAGGAGTCAGCTCCCTGCTCCTGCCTTTGGAGTTTTGGAAAATAAAGCTGTTTTAATGGTGGACTGCTTTAAAGCAGAGTGCCAAAGAGAAGCATCTGGAGGTGGCCCATGACAGCTAAACATTGCCCCAGAGCCTTACCTACACTCATGCAGCAATGCAGATGGCTCCTGGTGGAAACCACTGTGTCCTGCAGAAAGAAGCCACTGGCCCCTGAACAGGGTGTGCTGTGGAGCTGGAATGGGCTGGGAACCTGTCAGATCTCCCACCACCTTCTATTCCAAAAGAGTTGAGGAAGATGTGACCGTGGTCGGTTTAAGCAACAGCCCGTCAAGAGGGACATGTTTCACAGTGGTCCTTCCCTGGCCGAAGCAGAGGAAGGAGCCCAGGACTGACCTATGCTCCGGATGTCGATGGTGACGTCCACGTAGCCGTGCTCGGCGCTGTGGTACATGGCCTCCTTCAGGGCCTTCAGCTTGGCCTTGCTGTTGCGGCTGGCGCAGAGTGGAGCTGCTGCTGAGTCGGGCAAGTCCGTGCCCTCGGCCAGGATCTCCTCCAGGGACAGGATATCGCTCTTCTCCTTCTCCGGCTGAGCAAGCAGCTTGCGGAAAACATTCCTGTCAATCACAGCATGACAGAGGGTGGGGGGCAGGAGAGGAGAGGAAAGGGAGAGCAGAGTCAGTGGCCAGGCTTTCATGGCACTGGGCTTACTTGCTGTGTGGCAAGTTAGGACACCTACCCAAGAAATTATTCCAGCTAATGGCAGAACCAGCTGAGAGCAGACCCAAGGCAAGCACAGCTCCTGCTAGCCCACCTGCACTGCCTGGGACACGTCTGCAAGTCACTGCTGTCGTGACATGAACCGCACAGATGTCACACGAGTGGCGGCATCTTGTGGCAACAAAGACTCGTGAACTAAACGCGACTCAAGACTTCTTCAGCAACCAGGGAAGGCCAAGGTGCCTCTGGACAAGCTCTTGGGACTCTCACCATGGCAGCCACCTGAGAAGGGAGCTGCCTGGAGCTACTGAAAGCACCACCAATCGATTCACAATCAAAGCAGCCTGGGAAAGCTACAGCAGCTAGACATTCAACAAGGCCAGTCAGGGCAGGTTCAAGAACAGCTGGGACTACTCTACAAAACCACTGATCCAGCTGGGCCATCAAATAACAAAGCCCAAACTCAGAGACTTTGTGCCCTCAGGTTCACATCAGCGTAACTCAGCAACCTCAGTAGTTTCCCTTGGTTTTGCAGCTGTGAGAAGAGAAACCAGGCTGGCTTCCAGCCTACCCTCCTTGTATGCCAGTGTCCCACCTACTCCCGCTTACACTGCAGCATGGTGTGTCCCAAACAAATTTAGGGCAGAGATGGAAGGAAGGAGGTGTGTGTGACTGTTATACAGGTAGGAACACAAGAGTTAGAGTCTGTGATATGGACAGCCAGCAGCCAAGCCACAGAGAGCCCCAGGTTCTCCTTGGGCCTGTGGCTTCCATTCACACTGGGTGAATGTGAGACTTCAACACCCAAAGTGTCCTATGTGTGCCAGGGATCCCTCGCAGGCTCCTGATGGACAGAGCTGTTGAACCCGCCCTGACGTGCCGGGAGCGTGTTGTTAGACTGGCAGCTCGTCTCTAAGCAAACACACGGTAGGTACTGTCTCTAACCTGTATCTATGTTCCTCTGGATGGCTACAATCAGAAAAGTAGGAGTGTGAAGATCATGATACTAATTCATTACACTGCCGTCAACTCCTGAGCGTTGCAAGGTCATGCATGCCAGGTGCTCATCTCAGTAGTTCTTTTCTTTTTCAAATTTGCAGCATACAAACAACATTAAGACACACGGGACTTTACAGTAAACATAAATGCAGAAAATCTATTCAACAAAATTAAGGCTGCAGCAGTACAGACACAATTCACTCAAACCTGAGAAAAATATCAAGAAACTCCAAAGGAATGTTTTTGACATTCCTTTCTGCTGTCACATCAGCTGCCATTTAACAACCACTGCATTGAACACACCACAAGAAGTCTCCTTCCTTTTTTTTTTTTTACATCAGAAATCAAAACGTAGCTTCTACCACCAACTGGTTTAATTCACATGCTAGCAGAAAGCCTTACGCCTCTGCTCAGTTGGCGGCATGTTCAATTGTTCATGCAGAAATTTCACCCATCTGCTCAAACTGGATGCCCAGGCAAAAAAGTAGCACTTGAAGGATGCCACTAGACTTGTTCCCACTCTACCTGTGTCCATGTGCAGCAGCCTGACTGAAAGAGTTCATGTCACCTTGTGGAGTCATGGAAATGCCATTTCTGTACATTGTTCCTATCATGGGGTCAGCTCCTCGCTCCAACAGCAAACTGACCAGTTCAAAATTTCCTGCAAGGCAAGAGATGCATTTTTAGTCCTTTTAAAATCCAGTATTTGCTCACCGAAACCACATATCCCAGCTGAGGAATTGTTACAATGGGAGGAAAAAGAAAGTCCTTACCAGCAGCTGCTGCCAGCTGTAAAGGAGTTTCAGAGTAATTTTCCTCTCCATGCTCTAAGGAACCTTCTACCTTCGCTCCGGCATCCAGCAATAGCTAGAAAGAAAATTCACCATTTAGAGCAACGGGGGGTATCACAGTCTTCAGAGTTCATGAACAGTGACAAATGAGAATCTAATGCTTCTTGTTATCTGCAAACCAGATACAATGGAGACACGTGACATGCAAATTCTGCCCATTGTTTCACAGAGGCAAATTCATTCCTTTTTTCGCTCATTTTACGCTGCCAAACACCAGAAGCACCAGCGTCCAACTTCAGAGCCAAAAAAGTGTAACCCAGTGTTTTTGAATGGGAAATGGGGTACGGTCAGTGTTAGGAAGTAATGCACTGGAGATGGAAGAAAGTTAGCCCGACAAGCATCCTTCCTTCCTTCATGGTCTTCTAGAAGCCCAGCACCATCCAAAAATGGATCAGATTTCAATTGTCTCCATCTTTTATATGAAGACATGGCCAAAAGAAAGGCGTTTCTTAAGAACCAATTGCAGCAATGAGTCCAAAAGCTGTGGTCTCCATCGGGGACACTTCCACGTAAGTAGCAGCAATGCTGAAAACAAAAGTGGCCAAGGAGAGCACGATGGAGCCTGTGCTCCAGCCCCCTCTTGGCCATTTCTGTCTTAAGGCCTTCCAAGTTTTGGTGCTTGAGCGTGCCACAGACACAGCTGTTTCGAAGAATAAACCTTCTCAACTTTTGAGATGCCAAAGCACGGAACCAGCACATCCCACGTGACACCTGGATGGGGTAAGGAGAGTGAGGGATTCTCCCCCTCTGGAGCAGCACGAGGGCTGTTGTCCACCTCTCTCCCACCAAGGCAGCAGTTTTGTGTTTGCTAGAATATTACAGTGTAAGAAAGTGCAATGAATGAATAAACAAACATATAAAACAAGTGGTCAGGAAGGAGCACAAGGAGTTGTCAGACTTTCTTTGGTGCAACTTTGCTTTAAAATTGTCCTGTTTAAGCCTCATATTGGTTAAGGTTTGAACACCATATTCACTTTGTAAGTCTATCATGTATCAGTACACTCTTGAAGAAGCAGAAGTAACCAATATGAGTATGACAAGAGGATGCTGGTTTGAGATGGATGTAATTAGAACTGAAGAGGAGAAAAAAAAGAATGAGATGCAGGTAGGGAAATACAATAATACCTGAACTACAGGAATATGTCCATGCAACACAGCAAATGTCAGAGCTGTCCAATGGCGGGTCTCAGGGTGGACGGATGGGTATTTATGAGCAGTACTGACAACCTATAAACAAATTAAAGTTATTTTTTTAAAGAGCTATATGTAACAAAATTCAACCTGCCTGAAAGCCAGGCATGTGAGGGAGTAAGTGAAATAGAAAACCTGGGAAAGATGCTTTATAAAATGATTGGCTTCATTTTTTTCCTGCAAAATTTTTCTCATTATTAAAAGTGTTTGTGCTGATTTGACAGCTTGATTTGAGTTCTTACCAAATGAAGTCTTTTACCAACTACTGTAGCTCCATCTAAACCACTGGCCACCAGATTCTTTTGCACAAGGGCAAAACATCCACAGCTGGTTATAACAGCACACACTGGGGAAATAAGGATGGATCAGGACACTTACAGCTAAGGACCACTCCCACTGACTTCACCAGGCCATGTACCAACAGTCCTGGGTCCTGGGATTGCTCCAGGCCCAGACAAATTTCTTTGCACTTAAATCAGTACTTTCGTCACTGCCGTCATGAAAGACACATCACAAGCCCTACCCTGGAGTTTGCAGGCATTCTTCCAGGCTCCTCCCCTCTCACCAGAGGGGGAAAAAAAAGTCTGAAAAGTGATGGGTCAGAGCGTCACTTCAGAAATGTTTAAGAAAATCTCCTTTTTACTGCCTTCTCCTGTCTGAGTTGAGCTAAAAGTGCTGGGTGGTGACGGTTAAAAGAGATGCAAACTATATCCTTAGGAAACAAAATGCTTTTCTTCAGGTTGCTCCTTCCATTTTCTATGCCTTAGTGCCTGGTGCCTCTAATGCAGACATTGGGGAAGATGAATAATCATTCTTTGCTTCAGTTTCCCTGTCTTAAGGATGGGGGTATTAATATTGATGAGGTTCACAGAGCTGGTAGAATCTAATGAACATTTGCAATCCAAGGCTGCGCACTCAGATGGAGTGTGACACTAAAATTCAAAATCTTGTTTTTGATCTTCAGAGGAGGACTAAAATCAGAGTAAAAGATGCACCATCTCTGTCTCACCAGCCAGCTCTGCTTTCACTAGTCAGAAGTACTTTAGTCCATACAGGGGAGCAGGACAAGTCTTTAAGTTCCATCAGCAGCTCTCATTTCCAAGCGCCACATGCAGCATTTTGCCAGAAGCAGACCCTCAGTCCTAAGGACAGGGATGAGGGCAAAGTCTGAAGACCCCGTGCAGATCCCACAGCTTACCAGATCTGCACCAGCACCTGGCTGTTACCACCCAGATTTACCAAAGAGAGAGCTCAAAGGGCACCACAAGGAGTGTGCTGGCCTCTGAACAAGGACACAGGGCTCCTCAGGGGCAGAGCTGGGTCAGAAGGAAGAGGATTGAGCAGCTCAAGCCTTGGGGTTTGGGATGTGGAGCGAGAGCAGCAGAGGGGAAGGATGGGCAGGACCACGGCTCAGTGAATGCATCCAGCTCCTCCTCAAGCATGATTCCCACCACTGTTCAGGGCAGTCCACGGAAAGCAGCAAAGAAAATGAAGTCATTTAAACTCCTTTGCTCCTTTTTGTTTTGTTGCTTTTTCTTGGGTTTTTTTGTTTGGTTTTCTTTTTTCCAAGTCAGAGTTCTCTCCAACACAGTGTTTGCAGAAGACCTGTGCCTGGATAAGCTTTTAAGGATGAAACTGGCTGAGCAGCTACAGGTCCCACTGAGTACAGAGCAAACTGCAGCTTCTCAGCACATCTGGAAATGAGTCCATTTTCACTAAGGGTGGGCAATCAAAAAGGGAGGTGCCCAGCATTTGAGGCTACTTTTGGAAACATATTTGCAAAGTGAAAGGAAGAAAATTACTCAGCACCTGACAGAGTATTTATTTTTGTTCATGGTTGATTTGCCTTTTTTTTTGCCATAATTGCCCAGTTTGCACAGTTGGTTGTGGTGTGCACAAATCATCGTATAATTGCACGCCATAATTATTCACAGTTCTTGTCCAAAAGTGTTTTCATTTGATTTTAGAGCGAACACTCTACAGCAGTGAATTGGGGAGGTTCACATTCCTCAGTGGAGCTGTTCTCTCATATGTCAGCAGTTTCAGGAAGACAAAACTGTTTAAATTTGCATTTGATTCAAGCCTGGAAGATTACTGGAGCAACCGGGAGGACTGCTCCTACTGAAAATTCATCCTAGGAACCAAATAATGCCATCTCACATTTGAGACACAAGGCAGGGTTAAGGCAGAGATGAGCCTCCCTGCCCATCCAGTCTTTGGACTGACTAGGGGTTCAATTGTTCAGTTACTGCCAGCTTTGAGGGTGGTGTGCTTGACTGTGGGGAACTGAAATCACCAGCAGATTCTACGACATGGTAGTAACACTGTCAGTCTCCTATGGGTGACATCCGTATCTACTCTTTAAATTTGACTTTTCAAAAGTGCAAAACGTCTGTCTGAAGCAGTGACTCCAATTTATCAGCTCGCTCAAGTCCAAACAGAA
Source organism: Hypocryptadius cinnamomeus (assembly GCA_013400635.1). Taxonomy (NCBI): domain Eukaryota; kingdom Metazoa; phylum Chordata; class Aves; order Passeriformes; family Zosteropidae; genus Hypocryptadius; species Hypocryptadius cinnamomeus. The sequence goes on along the minus strand of VYZP01042168.1, from coordinate 24,053 downwards.
CAGATGGAACACAGATAAGTGAAGCAGACAGCTTAATTTACTCATGACCTCAACAAATTGAAACTGGAATCATTAACAAATAACTCTACACGGATTTTCAAATGGCTCTTTAAAAATGTACATACCTGCATTGCACTGAGCTGGACAACAATCTGTTTGGTGAACAGATTGTCTGAGTTTGTGATATGCATTCATCAATGAGACATTTACATTCTGGAAGCTTCAAGCTCCTCATCCAACAGTTTTTAGCCCAAGGGACTTCGCAAAACAAAACAATGGAACCTATATGGCTCTTGTGTGCTGGGGATGCTTACTTGGAACATCCATATGCATAGAAATGCTGAGCTTTGTCAAGTTACCAGATGGGTGTTTCTTTCTCCTTCTCCATTTAAAGTCAGCGGAGATTCAGTGAGTCCATCCAGTAGCATTAGAGCTGTGCTCAGGGGTAGTGCCAATTAATGCCTGTATTCATCTGCAGTGTGCAAACAGCTAAATCACTGTTACCTGTGGGTTAACTCCGATGGCTGGACCCCCCTCTGTGCAGTGAATCCCAGTGTAACCTAATGCCATTTGATTTCACTGCTCATGTCAAGTGGTCCCAGTCCCAGATAAAACAGATTTGTTTTCTTTTTCATTCTTGAGATTTTCGCTCCGCTACATTTTCAGGGGGTAGTTTAAGATGTAAACAAACAACAGAAAAAAGATACAACCAACAAAAAGTCCTCACCTCAGCATTCAGATCTGCTCCAGCATCTAGCAGCATCTGCACCATAGCCTCATCACCCCTGACACAAGCATACATCAGTGGAGTCATGCCCTAGTCATTTTTTGGAGTTAAAAAACAAAGGAATTGACAAATTTAACAGTGAACTCTCTTTGATTTTTAAAAACAATTATTTAAGTATATATCACCAAGACTAACAGCATGTATTTAACGAAAGCCATTACCTCTGTTACAAACATGCCCCTCAGAGTAGCAAAAGTCAAACATTTTTGTAAAAATCTCCATTTTTGTTGTCACTTGTGCTTACTGCTTGTATTTTTCATGTTGTCTTCAGCATGGTGAGTGAAACTAGGCTTGCCAGCCTCACCTCCATCGTATACTAAACTGTATACTTTGTCTTTGGGGACAGAGACATGTTTTCACCAAAGCAACCATTATTTCCACTGGTATTTTAGAAAGACAAGAATTCTATTCAGTTTTCTATGATCAGAGTGTCTTAAAATCTAACTTTTCAATTACTGAAAGAGCCTTTAAAACATCTCAAGCTCCTTTTAAGATCAGCCAGATTTGAGCACAGCTTTTTCAACATGGATACTGTAAGGGGCTGGAAATGTCAAGGCTTTGTATAGCACTCCCTAGCAAACATGGGCTTAATTTTAAATGAAATGCCAGACAGCTTTGTTGCAAGTTGCTGGCTCTAGGAAAACATGGCCCTGCTTGGAGAAAAAGTAGATTAAGTAACCCTTCACTACAGAATCACCACAATGCAATTTGTATTAATCTGAAATACCTGCTATGGCTGATCACCATTTCCCTTTAGGGTAGTACTGCTGTGGCTGTGGTAATGAGTCCAGATGAAACCACAAACAAAATTATTAAACCTACTGCAAATTATAACAGAAAAACTGCTTATTAAATACAGTAGGGGGGGTTGACCAACAGCCACCAGTTGCTTTGCAGTAAATCTCCTGAAGCATGCAGCTACCTCTGATGCATGTTTACAGCCTGCCTTGAGGTCCCCCAGTAAACCTGCTGTCAGACCACAATCCATTTGCTCTTTAACCAAAGTGCTGCTATGAAGGGAAGTTATTTTCAGGGAAACTGGAGGTACCTGTCCTGGCCAGGACACTGTTCTTCCTAGCAAGAGCCCAGCACCACTGTTTTTGCTGAACTACCCTGGTTTTCTTGTTTGTGTGAAGGGCTAAAGGTAGTGGGTGCTTATGTATGGAAAGGCTGCTCCTGTAGAGACAATATAAATTAATGTTTATCTCTGCAAGGTCCTAGGTCCTCCCTGAAAGACATGGAGCATTTCACAGGATCCAATCTGCAGTGTATTCATGGAATAAGCACTTGGGGCTTCATGCCATTATTGAGAAAAAATAAGTTCACCCTAGGCAAGGAGAGTTCTTGGGTGACTTGAAGCTACTTGCAAAGACAATTTGAAAGGACTTCAGCCACAGCCAGTGGCAAATCATTTCCTTTGGCAGTCAGTAAACACTATGGGAACAAACAGGACCACGGAAATTACAAAAAAAATTGTGCTTGGGCCTTGGAACATGAGGATGGGGTAGCAGCTTAAAATTAAATACATGTTCCTTCAACTGGTTGAAGGAACATGTAAGTGGCATCACTGGATAATTAATTCAAGTGTTCATTGAGCACAAGGGGTCTAATCAGATCTGCAGAAAAGAATCTGAAAACCCAGTGCTGGGGCTCCCCCTGCAAGACACAGCACGTGGACAGCCACAGCGAGGAGTCCTGCGGCAACATCCGGAGCAAAAGCTCAGCCTGCAAACCACGCAAGGTGTCCTGACCCTGCTGCAGCTGAACGAGGACTCAACACTGACTAAAAGGGGCCCAGAATGTCATGCTGCAGTGTCAGGGTTTTAAAGAGTTAATGAGGATTTTAACCTCCCCTTCACTTGCACTGCTGTCCCTGTTGCTTTTGCCTCTGCCAGTCCCCTCAGGCTTGCCCCGCAGCTCAGCCTTGTGCTGCAGCACCACTCACCCCCCTCTCTGCAAGTGGGAGGAATGGATTTTTAATGAGCCCATCATTAGTGTTCGAAGCACACACAGGAACACAGTAACAATGTGTGCAATCAACACAAAGGGCATTTGGCTTTTGGCAAAATATGAAATTACTGTCTTTCTTTCAGCTTTGTATGACTTAGGGCTCTGTCCTGAAAGATGTGGGACATTTGATCCAGTGAAACATTTAAGCCCAGGCTTAATTTTCACTCAAATAGGATGTAAAAGCACGTGTTCAGAGTTAAGCATATGATTAGGTACTTTGATGAATCAAGCCAGAGTGTTCCCAGTTTTCAGCCTGGAGGACAGAGGAAATACGCTGTGAGAAGTTTCCAGGTTCAGACTAACTTAAAATAACAGTAATTTTAAAAAGTATGAACCTTGGAACGAGCAGTCCAATACTATATTTTTTGCAGGAAGTATTGCCCTCTTCTAAAGTTTTCTCAGATGAATCCAGAATACTAACTCAGACTGAAGCTACTGAACAGCAACATAAATCACATTCCTGGAACTGCTTTCATCTCAGAAGACCTAACCCATGAACAGTCCAGATCTTGTCCCTCGTGACCACCTGAGAGGTGGCAGCCATCCTGCTCCTGTCAAAAATGAAGCCACAGCTCTGGGAACAAGCAGTGACAAACTTTCATCAGGGGCACCAGAAAGGTCAGGTCATTTCAAAAGGAAAGGTTCGTTTTCATAGCCATCATCTCCCTCTGGGAAGGGGGAACCACCTCAGTGAGCACCACAGTCCAGCAGACAGCTGCCAGTAGGTAGCTGCAGAGGGCAGCTTTATCCCCAGGTACAACCACCAGCCTCACAGAGGTGTAACTCCAAGGAAATTCAGGCTCTTCAGCTGGTGGATGTGGGCAACAATGACCAGTGGAGGGGTAACTGAAGAGATACTTTCACATCTGCGAGATCTGTTCGAACTGGACTGAAATCCATTAAAGAGCACCAGAAATGAACCATTTACTGACAGGCTGGGTGGCGCACATGAAGTGGTGACAGATCCCAGAGCTGTGTGCAGTGCGAGGCTGCTCACCTCACAAAGCCCTGTCCCACAGCGCTGAAGCAGTTTTAAGTATTCAGCTCAACACTAAGCTCTCTTGGGATCTTCCTCTGCCTTCACTCGACTCAGTTCACTGTTAAGAAGATTTCAGGGGATGCAGTCATCCTCATGCTGAGCTACCTCAGTACTGGCAAATCAATACAACTCAAAATGACCTCACAACATAGACGTTCACCTGGCAGTGCCTTAACTCAACGAAGGGGAAGCATTAAGGTCCTGTCTATGTAGAGCTGAAAGCTGGGGCTCATTTCCTGTGACAAGCAGACAAAACTCTCCATTCCACAGCTGCTTCTGTACACGCCTATCCCGTTACCTGCTCGCTCATGCTGTTGATCCCATCCGGCCCCAGCAGGGATATGGCTTGCTTAACCAGATCCGTCCGGCCGCAGTTGAGCATCCGGAAACCCAGGTCCTGCTTGAACTTGGCCTCGGTGGCAACTGCATCCAGCTTCCGAGAGGCACAGAAACAGTCGTCGATCCTGCGGGGGTGAGAAACCAAACCCTCAGAGGACAACCAGAGGACAGACCTCCCTGGGAAAATAATACTGTGCCCTGGTTTTGAAGGATTTAGGTCATGCACGCATCCATTCTCCTTTGACCTGCATGTGCAAGGGAAATGCTGAATGGGAAATGATAATGCAAGCTAATGGGAGACTGCCCTTGGTCTATCTTTCATGGGACAAGTTATACATTTCAACAAAAACTGGGGGATAAAAGCACAGCTTTCACTTGATTTTGTTTCCCTGTTTAGGCAATGCACAATACATTCTCACCACAAGTTCTGTCTCTGCATGGCAAGGTTATCCAGTTCCCCTGATCCTGAAAATTTTCAGTGACTTCAGTAAGCTTTGAACTTACATCAAATGGATGTATAATCATTGACAATACACCAAAGAGAAAATAATGTCACTCCAAACACCTTTAAGGATCTTACCAGCATAGCCCCAGTAATAGGGAAGCTTTTTTGGAGCACAAAGTGCAAGTCACAGAATCACAGGCTGGCTGAGGTTGAGCGGAACCTCTGGAGGGCACCCTGATCCAAGCACGGCCACATGGACATAAGACGGCCATGCAACTGGGGAGTAGACAATCTCACCAGGCAGTCATGGCAAAACACCACAAATCCTTGCTGGCTGTGTTTAACAGACGAGATGTCATTCTTTTAAGGTCTTATTCAAAAGATCTTCAAACTGTGGATCGATATTAATTTCAAATGAAAGAAGGGCTAGGAGTTATTTAGCCAAGATGTGAATCTACAGCTCCAGAGAAAGCCAGGTAATTAAAATCTAATGTTTATCCAAGTTGGTTTCATCTTGCTAAAATACAGATTTGCTTTTCTTTCATGCTGAGGAGTGTCTGGGGCAGAGGGTGGAGTCCAAATCCACAGCGCTTTTGGTGTGAACTTGGATAAAGGACTGTTTGGAAAAACACTGCTTTAAATCTGCAAAAATGCTAGGTCAGAAAATGAGGGGCTACTTATGAAGGAAAAACAAAATAGAGATCAAAAGTGAAAAGGTCAAGCATACATCAAATATTTGTTTTTCTATTTCATATGTAAAAAACCCCAGCAAATCAGAAGAAAAATAGAAACAGCACATCACTATCATTTAAATTCTTTCTTCAAAGTGCTTTATCAGACCTTTATAAAATATATAACACTGCTTAATATTTAACAGCACTATGCAACAAATATGCTGTTTATATAGAAGCAGTGGCATGCAGCAATAGTTGCTGCTCTTCCTCTTTCAACAGAGGAAGGAAAGTGAAATGCAAAATACAAAGTGTTTTGATCAAAGCTTCTACAGGTTTGAAACTGGCATCTGATCTCATACTTGCTCTCTGCTGTGCTGGGCCACAACCAGTCTGGAGGACACCAGATGTTTTGGTGATGTTCATTCTACTATTCAGTTTGGGTCTTGACTGATAAAAAAAAGTTCACATCCTAAGAATGCAAAAAAAGGTATGCTTGGAGTATCACCACTCAGGGGAACAAGGATGACGTTCCATCACCACAGGATGCTGCAAGATTAATGCATAACACTCAGTCACAATAAACACACTGCAACAGCAATAACAGATTCTGCACCAGCAACGTGCCCACAGCAGAGAGGGAGAAAGCAACACACAGCAAGGCTGGGTTTTCTGCAGTACTTTCTGACGGAGTTTAAGTAAAAAGCAAAACCAGCACAGACATATGCGGGGCTGAGCTCACTGACACTGAGATCCATGGGAGCAATCGAGGCTAAATGCATTCACACCACATGGCACATTTCTGACACAAGAGCTACAGCAACATTTGGTGCTTGTTACCCCCATAGCATGAGATGCTGGAGATCATCTGTGCCCTCCTTTATGGCACGGCAAAGATAAAGCATGCTCAGAAGTTAGGTGGGGGGGTGTTTTGGTGCATGGAGGAGAGACCTCCCAGCTGCAGATGGCTTTCCCAGATGATTTTAGGCTGGAAATGAGGTGGTTCCTCAGCAAAGTGGAAAAATCTAGACACCTTCTGCAGAGGTGTCTGCTGCTATGAATCACTGCCTGTGTTAATTCACTGCTTCATCTTTTGTACTGAGGTACGTAACATACACTGAATAAAATGGGTCAGACTCTGACAGAGCTCCACTGATGTCAGCCCAGCTCAGTGCATGGAAATGATAGCTGATCATCTCCTCTTCAAAAAAAGAGCCAAACTTTGACCTGGGTTGCATGCCACAGAAAGGGCCTATCTCACCTAGCCTATATGGGCTTCCCAGATCTCTACTCTGGCATGGGTTCAAAAATCATCAGGAACTCCTCCATGAACTGGCTCTGGTCTCCTGAAAGTGCGTCAGTTCTCCTTCTTTCTATAGTCGAGGAAGGAGAGCCATAAATTCCTGCTGATATTTAGTATCAGCAAATCAGTACTCCTCAATCAGCTGGGGGGATAAGTGTCTTGGTCCAAGGGCTGCAGGGTGCTACAGCTGTAGAAACAGTGCAACCATAACATGGATGCAGAGGAGTGCCTGGGCTGCACAGGGGATAGACACCAGCGCTGACAAAGTCTGAGCTAGACCAAGTTCCACAAAACAAGAAACCACAATTTAATACCACTACCAGTGGCCCACTGCCTTTTTTATACCCCAAGCAGGACCACTGTGAGTATTGCCATATGTTGACTAATAAACTGGATAGTGATCAAAGTGGTGAGTTTATTAGAACAGGAGCATGACACAAAGGAAAGCAGCAGAGCATGAGGAGAGAAAGCAACATCTCAAAAAGCCAGAGAGATGAATGAGTTAAAGAAAAAGAGATTTAACATGTACTGATAAAAAGCAGTGAAGAGACACCAAAAACCGATCAGGAACTACAAGTACAAACAGAAAAGCAGAGCATCACTTTTAACACTGGAGAAGGCCAGCTGGGAGGATTGCATGGCAGACAGACCGAGCTGTCACATTTCAAAATGAAAACTGGAAAATTAAAAAAAACCCCAAATCCATCAAAAGTTAAACCTAAGCCAACACAGCACTGCATTTTCTCCCAAGTTCTCCTTCTTACCATTCACTGCATAATACTGATTCCAAAAAGAAGCAGAGGGTGTCTGCTCCATCTTACACTGTGTAAGGGAACACTTCTTCATTGTAGACACCATCCAGAATCACAAACATCAAAGAATGCAAGATAAAAAAAGAGGAAGTGAATATACTCCCAGGCTTGACTTGCTCGAGATTCACTTTGGACTGAAGCAAACATACTGACAAGCTCTGAAGAGGTGGGAAAGGGATGGGAAAAAGCTTGAAATATAAAGCTGATGGGGAACAAGTAAAGTCAGCTAAATATTCAGGGTCACTTTTTAGAGTTGTGAAACTGTGCCTGCTAAGCAAGGGAAGAGAGCATATGAGCACACAGAGCTGGAGCCCTCCCCAGCTGCATTGTCAGCGTGGGGCACCTTTGCCAAAAAGTCTTTGTGATCTTTCCAAGTGCACAGGAGGCTGACACCAGTCCAACAGCAGGATGTCCCCTCCAAGGCTACCCTGGTTTGTTGCCAAACCAGGATGACCTGTGTGAATGCCAGCCATCAGCATTCACACAAGTCATCCTTTCCCCAAGATCTCGCCCTGCAGAAAAGGTGCATTTTCACCAGTGGGGCTGGGAAGGCTGATGGGGAGAACAGAGGATCATGGAGGGACAATGCTCTTCTGCTCCTCTTCTACCTAGGGACAGTCTCAGGATAGTAGAACATCATCACCACACCAGCTGCTGGCTCGGTCAGGCAAACTTTGAGGTCTCCCAGAGATGATACAGTGACAAAGGTAGGACTGACCAACATCCTCTGAGACTGATAACCCCTCTCTAAAGACACAGTCCATTCTGAACTTCCCTATCTAGTAACCTATGGGGCTGGGCAGGCTGCTTGGCACCACCACCATCACCACTGCATAATGCTCTCATTCCCAGAACTGAGAAGTAATATGTTTGAGTTAATAATACACACTTATCATAGGCCTTGTGCCCAACAGCAAATTCACCCCTCCAATTCAGGGGTTCAATCACAGAGCCTGTCAACTCCCTCCCTTCCTTAGTGTGAAGCAAACCAACAATCGCCTTTAAAAATAAAGTGAAAATTAGAAACAAATGAAATAATTCCAGTTTTCCATTTGCAGTAAAATTGTGACCACATTTTTTAACTCACAATGCAATACAATTTTCTCCAAGTCCTCTTTTAATTCCTGACAGATGCTGCCTCTACAGCTGTTATCTTCAAGATCATTACAGTGTTGTCCCTGCACATAATTAAATGGACTGTAGCTTTATATGGGGAGTGCCATGGTAACATTAATTATTTGCGAATGGTCACTGTCAAACACTGCTTGGTGATCATGACACTCCATCATACTCTGAAGTACTCAAACCTCTAAAAGGAGTCAAAGATAATCTTCTTCATTTGTAATGGGTCCTAGCAGTACAGCAAATTATTTTTCTTTTCCCAAACTCACATTACAAAAACATAATGCAGAACTTCTACAGCAGCACTTTAAACACAAGGGATGTTGGTTTTTTTTCTTTTTCACTCTGACTGGCTAAGAGGGAGCCTGTGCAGATCTTTAATAAGTTACTCATGAGTTGAATACGTTTGGGAAAATGGATGATTCAAAGGCAAAGTGTTTCCATCGTAACTGGTAGACGCAGTTGATTCAAAGGAAATGGAGCGCTGTCTGTGACGAGCAGCAGGACAAACATTCCCCACGGCTCAAATGAACAGATCTCTGCACTGATAGCCAAGCATCAGAACCTTGCTTGTTCACCTGGGACTCCATTGCCAGCCCTTTCGACTGAAAGAGCGATAATCTACTAACAAGGCCCATCTTTTTAGCTTTGTAGAATTTATCCAGTTTGTCCTAAATATAAATGAGGTCTTGAGTCTGCAATTATAGTTCAGCTGGTTGGAAGCCTGGAAGGAGTTGTCTTTTAGGCAGCAATATACATGCATTTGCAATGCTGAATTTCTTGGGGTCATGGATCACCGTTTTGATCTGGCCTGCACAGCCCATAGCACAAAAGGGTCTTGTTCCTTGCCTGGGGCTCTTCAGTGAGACTACAGACACAAAGAGCAAGAGTGGGAGCAGCAGACAATTTGATTTAAATTTGTGAGCACTCTTTTTTCCAATGTGGTGCTTTACAAAGGACTATAATGCTGATATTAATAGAACTGCAATATAAATACTATATTGAGACAATTATTTGCATTTTGAGTTTTGGAGAGAAGAAAATGTAGGCACAAACATGTTGATCAAAGTGACGAAGAGCACTACTTTTTATTGCAGAAATAGAATATCTCCATTTACTTTAATCACGAGCTAAATTAAGACAAGAAAAAAAACCTCCAGTTTATTAACCAAACTCTTATTCTTATCAAAGGCCTGAGAATAAATTGGTTACAAATACTGGAAAAAACATTTAAAAAGTGATGTGACTATCAAATCAAGACCCAAATCTGTATTTCAAGACACTCTTAATACTCCAGTTCTGTGTATATAGGTCAGGAACCATGTTCAAAATTAAATCTGAGCTCAGATTTTGAACAAGGTCACAGTGCCATAGGAAAGTTTGAGTACGTGAGTATATGAAAGACTCATCATTCATATAAATAGCTAGCACAAGTCTTCACTAATGAGTGGGAGACGGTGTGTTATCTGTATCCTGATTATTGTATTCAGGAATGTAATACAGGGACATTCAGGAATGCAATAAAAGGGACAGAGCATATGAGATGGCAATAATGATGTTGCTTGCAATGGGAAAAAGAAGGTTGGATCCTAAAGCCCCTAAAAATGCAAGTGTATTCTCCCCTAAAAATGAAGGAGAATGTGAGGCCAAGGTCCTTCCCTTCAATAATTTTTTTTATTACTGCTGTCTTCAAGCAGACATTTGGCAGGACAGGTTGAGATTCACCTCAGAAACCCGTGCTCTAACTCTTAAGTAATAAAATCTCCTTCATCTGCTGGCACCATCTGTCCCAAGGGACTGCTGGATTTTGTCAAGTAGCTTGTTTGCCACTGCTCAAATTTTTGTATCTAATTACAGCAATAGCCATGGCTGGTGTTAAAAGATCATGAAAATTTGTGGGAAAAACAAGGACATTCAAGAAGCTAGGCAAACACCAACCATTCCAGGTTGAAGGTGGCTGTATCTAATTAAATAGCAGAATTTCTTGGCAATTTTATACTCTCTTTCCTTCTCCGGAAACTCAGTCCCTTTACCCAACAGATTTTAAAAGAGAAGGAAGAGCAGTGGAAATATTTTTTTCTGTTTTCTAATCTCTATTTATTAAAGTCCATTTGTATTTCCATGCTCTAGTACAAGCACAAGATTTCCATAAATAAAACATTAAATGCAACTCTTCTGCTTTCACTTTGAAGTTAGAATTGTACATATGTGGTATAGTAGTAGGATGACACAGCAAATGGTACAGACTGCTCTGAAACAACAAAATAACAAATCTTCCCTTTACATCACTGTATTTTATCCTTTCCATAGTTTTAAGAAAGCTGTCTTGAATGAGCCAAGGATGCTGAAATAATATTTACTTTTGAGAGTGATAATCCAATTTTCCTAGAGAGCCTTCATTAAGAGGAATGGTTGCAGACAGAAAAGCAGACTTAGGTATTCCCAGGACAAAGCTAATTGTAAATCAGGACTGATTTTCAATTAAAGACAGATTTTCCAAGGTGCTCAGACCCTGCATTTGCCCAGAGATCTTTCTGTATCACAGCTACAAATGCAACTCAGAGCGCCGGGTGAGCCTGTGAAGGGCAGCAGCTGAGGGAGCACATGGGGCTGGAGGATAATAAACCTGGTCCTGTGCTGCAGCAAGGCTTGGGTACATCTGCACCTTCAATCTGAGCTTAGCATGACTTGCTAATACTCACATACTTCTGTGTCCATGCTGACCTTTAAATAGTGTATTTTTCCTTCCAAAGTGTTTACTCCTGATGTATTTCTGGAGAAGAGGCACAGATTCCCTCAGCACACACTTTGCTCAGCTGAATGAGCCCCTTTCTTCATGTTTGTCTCCATGAGAACATTCTGTTAAAAAACCAACTCACCCCAGCCCATTTCTTTCTACCTGGTCCAAAGGGAATATTTTTTTGACCAGGACACAGGGTTTGTGCTTCCACATCACTTCCTACCACTTTCACGTGGCACCAATAATCTTCTGTTTCTACTGGAAATACCTCTCCCAATGCAGACTCAAAATGCATTTGCTTTTTTCATGGCTGAGGAAAAATCCACTTTTGTGGTTTACAATCATTCTGAGATTAAATACTGCTCTACAGCCTTTACCACCACCCTTCCAACACCCTGCTCTGAATATACATTAAGATGCATATATAGTGTACATGTTACATATACACTGCAGTTTGTATATTTTTATTTTAAAAATACATTTGCCTTCAATTTGTGGAGAACTGCATTTCCATTTGTGGAGAACTGCACTTCATCCCATTTATTCTGTCCCAGCCCTCAAGGTCATCCACTTTTTCCTGGATGATTTCCCAAACTTCCTCTGTCAGGACAATGCCTCTCAGCATCATGGCATCAGCAAATTCTAACTTCATGAGCACACTGGTATGATTTGTGCCAAAACCCTTTCTGAAAATTAAAAACCACCAGTTTTCAAGAATGAGAGCTGAAGGTCCCTGCTTGCAACCCCATCTCAGCCAACCCAGCCCTTGCCACCTCTCTCGAAGCCAGTCCCTGCTCACTTTCCAGTTTCCTAACTAACCCCATCTTCTTGTGTTAATAGATCCCTGCATGGGCTGTATCAAATCTTCACTCAAGTCCAAAGAGATGAAATTCTACTGAATTTCCTTGGGGTAAAAAATCAGTTATCTTATCAAAAAAGTTATTAGATTAGCCTGGCAAGATCTATCTTTAGAAAATCTGTGTCATATTTTATCCCATTTTCCCCTCAACAACATGTCTTTAATCAGTCTTTGCTTGGAAAAACATTCAGAGGCCTTGCACTAACAGCCTGGAATTTTCCTTGGATCATTTCTCATCCTTTTCAAATGTTGGGCATTACTATTATTAATCCTCAGAGTTATGGCATCACTCCAGGCTTTGTTAAAAATATTTCCCTCTGACCCCTTGGTTTTGTGAGGCAGCTTTTTCTCATCGTTGGAATCGAGGTTATTTGGTCATCCTGATTTGAGTGCATTAAGCTGTATAATTTTCTCTTCTTTTATTACGGTTCTTCCATTTTCATAACCTTGTTGCTATTATTTGTTTTTCCTTTTCCAACAGGATTTTCTCCCCCCAAACCAGAGGCAAAATATTCACTAAAGTTCTTGGGTGATGGCCTCTGTTGGCACTGATGGACACATCTCACAGTATTCCAGCATCTTTACATCCTCCAGGACTGCCACGATATATTGCCACCAGAAATGAAGCCCTGACCCTGATAAAAGGCACAGCAGCCTTTGAGCTGAGCAACACAGGATGCTCCTCCCTTTCTGTTTCTCTGCCATCAGCCTCCAGCCCCCAGATGCAGTCACGCACCAGTGATCCTCCCCACCACATGTCTAACACACTGGGATTTGTTTCAAACAAACATCCCACAGAATGGAGGAAGGAAAGATGTGCAAAGAGCTTCTTGTGTTTAGCTGGAGCAAGGGGAAAGGGACCCCTTGCAGATGTGATGATGAGGAGAAGCCAACATCTGTTTGCAGCCAGATAGTGCCTGTCCAGGCTGGGCAGTGATGCTACCTTATAACAACAGAAACACAGGTCAACATAGTTTTTACCACTAGGCCCCTTTCAGACAACAAATTACCTTTATGCCTTCAATAATAAAAGGTCTAGAATAGGTAGCAGAGTACCCTATCCATGATTCATGTCAGCAGAGAGCCACCTCAACTGACTACATCCTGCTGCCTCAGGTGGGTATAGGCGAGGCTTTATTTAAGAGTGCTGTTCCCACTGTGACAATATCCTGGACACAACTCGGCTTTCTGTCTCAGTGAGCTGTTGTGCATCCAGCACTCAACCCATCTGTGAAACCTATCTCCTTGCAAAAGATGGAAACAACTGGCCTGTCTAAAGCTTCCACTCCTGGGGGAAGGTGAATGCTTACATCCCTGCTCATCTCCCAAAGCTGACGAGAGGAAGAAACTTTCTGGCTGTAAAATGAAAAGAGATCAGGAAGGAGACAAGCAGCTCCTGACTGAATCCAGCTTCCCTCACTCCTCTACACAGAGGAAGAGCAGCTCCTCCTTCAGAAGAGGAAAACATTGCAAGAAATTAAAGTGATGGGTTTTTTTAAAAGGCTCAGAAAAAGGGCAAAAGAGAGGAATGAAAGGCAGGAGGAAAGCAGGGATTATTTACAAAGCCACAGAATGGGAACCTCACTGCTGCAGTATGTGACTGTGCCGGGAAGTGTCACATGGATTCGCAGGGAGACCTCCATGCTGTAGCTCAGATAAGAAGCTGAACATTTGGGTTTAATCCAAACTGATCCTGAACTTCATAGCCTTTGAGATCCTGCCAATCTCTCCCTCTCCCCATATGCATGTTTTTCCAGCGTGGAAGCTGATTTTGCTTTATCACTTGCAATGACAGGTTGTGAACCAACACTGGAATGATGCGGTGTCACCTGGGACCATGGGAACTTTTGTGTTCAGGTCTCTGTGTTCCAGGGACTAAAGAAGACTGCTACAAAAAGCCTAGAAATTGAACCATTTTCAAGGTACTACTTAATAAACCTTTCCCATAGAAGGCACAAAATTTATCAAGCTAGCTGCATTTAAAATCCTCCAGCTCCATCCGTCATGCAGCTTACTTGAAAAGCCATTCCCTGCAAAGTTGTTGTATCCCCTTCCCCAGTGTTAAAATGTATGGAATTGATGCTCCTAGAGGAGTAAAGAATTGGAAAGGCACCCTCCCTAATAGGGAGGAGTGAAGGATTGGTGTTTCGCTTATGAAAATCAGGAGTGCTGAGGGTCTGCTGGAATACAAATAAAAAATTACAGGCTGCAAAGCTCCAAATTAACATCCTGATGACTCACATTGCTCTTCAGAAAAGCTCAGTCTTCCCTTTGATCTCAGGATTACAGGCAGCCAGGGACTTATTTGCAGCTACGCAAAGAACCTGCTGCACCACACCAGCAGTAGACACAGACCTCAAAATAAAACCCAAGGTACATGAACAGTCATCTGCCAGCACAGCAGAGAGATTGTCATTTTGGGACATCAATGGATGATTCCAGCCCCTGCAGTCAAATACAGGCACACTGCAAAGGCTGGTCACTCTAAAATCTAGAATTTGTCTCAGGAATAGTTTTCCCTTTTCATTCTTGTCTGATTAATCTCAGGCCGTGCTCTTCAGGCTCATTCCCACTTTTAAGACAAGCAGGACAACAATCATTTGTATTCTTCATGAAATTAATTCTTGATGGCAACTTTAAACTAAGCGCTGATTTGTTCCCCATAATTAATACATTCTTCTGCAGTATAATACAAATCTCCACGAGTTTAAATTATTCTGAAACTTCCTAATAAAAACTAAAATTGTGTAACAGTTGATGAGATTTTTTAAATATATATATGTGTATACATATACACACACACATATACACCATCAAAATAAAATTTTGGGTCATATATTGTGGGGTTTTTTTAATCCACAGGTATTTTACTGTATCTACCTTAATTTTTAAGACAGAGCATATAGAATAGAAACATTACTGCCTTATTTGCAATCCTACCTAAATACTTGGAGAGGTATTAAATTAATCGTGCCTTTTCAGAACCAAGTACCAGGTCTTCAGACAGTGTGTAGTACCTGTATCTGTGAGTCCTGACATTTCAGTAGGGACACAGAATGCACAGAAGGCACTTCTGGAAATGAGGGCCATGGTGGGCGCACCAAAGGGAAGCAATTACAGCCAAGGTTTGAAATCTGACATGCTCATGATATGGCTTTTGAAATTCCACATATTTTTTCAATTAAAAATTGATTAGCTGTGACTATAAAAAACCTACGTAGATCTGGAAGTGAAGTATTATACTCTCTGGTGGAAGAGCACATCAAGGCCAGAGTCAACAGAAGGCAGCTGCTCCCATGCAGGTCACAGCTGATCATGTAAATAAGCCCTCTGCTTTCTGTGTTGCAGGAAAGAATGCATCTGCTGCTGTATTGAGAGGCAGACTGCTGGAAATTGGGGTTTTGGCACATATTTTGAAGCAATAGCAGTGAATCATTTCTGCTTTGGCAGATTCAGAATGCCTTTTCATACGAACATCAAAACCAAACACATTCTTGACTCCAGAACAGTCCTAGAATGTACTTTTATACAAGTACATAATAATAAGGCAAAACAGACACTGAAAACATATCCTGGCAATAAATACTTTAAGACTTCATTAGAAAACCAAAAGGTCACATTGATACACGAAAAAGTCAAATTATCTAGGCTGACATTTACAAGTAATTTGAGTTGACATTAGCATGAAAAATACAATTTTACTCTAAGAAGTAGTCTTACCTCTAAGTTTAAATGTGCCCTTAAGCATTAATGCTGAAAACAAAGCCCTGAAAAATATCTGCAGCCCTGCCAATTACATTTTAGTATTTTATAGCAAAGCAACACGAATCAGACAATTAGCAGGTTTCAGCCCCTCATTAGCAAGCAGAACCTAATAGGAAGAGGGGAAAAAAACCAAAACAAACAAACCACCACCATGTAAGCTCTGATGAGCAGATTACGGGCTCGATCGAGCTGTGAGATAGTCAGGCACCCATTACCATGCAACCAGCTTATCCACGGATGTGAGCAAATACCAGGAGCTGATTTTGCAACACACACGGTGAGCACCGGAGCATCCCTGCGCCTCCCAGGCAACAACAGAGCCCCGCGCCCGCCCGCCCGCCGCTCCCCAGGAAAGAGAGACACATTCCGCACAAAGCAGCCGATCTGCATCCCGGGGACTTACTTCAGCTGCCGGGGCTCGCAGTCAACTCCCGGCAGCAGGAGCCGGGCCGCCTGCCGCACGTCATCGCTGTCCACCGAGAAACTGCGCCGGTGCCCCGCATGAGCCACCGCCACCCGAATCCACTCCATCAGCGGAGGCAGCACGATGAACGGCCTGCGGAGCACACAGACATCAGGGCAAGGCACACTAGCAGCACCACAATAACAGGTAGAGAGGAGCAGAGAGCAGGGGGGTGCAGGCGTGTGTGCGTGCATATATGTGTGTGAGAATATAAATATATACAAAGAGATAGAATGGGAGAGCAAACCAGCTCAGCAATTTTCAAACAGGTCTAAATCAAGATGTCTCATCCTGTCTCCAGGGCAGGACTATTTGGAGAGTGAGATTTATGAGCCATGCTCATCCATAGGGCTCTGCGAGGTCAGTGCACCCGACTGGCAAGTCCTCCTCCCATCCTTCACATAGTGCAATCCCAAAAAGAGGACAGGAGTCTGGCACAGGACCACGTCCCGCTCCGGCTGATGCACAGGCCTGGGCTCTCGTTGCAATAGGGACAGGAGAACAGACCTGGGCAGAGAGAGGGGATGCCCCAACACTGAGATGCCAAGGATGGAGAGGGAATGCCCCAGGAAGTCTCCAATGTCTCCTGCCGATGCAATGGGCACCTTGTGCTCAGTGCTGAAAGTGGGGGATTTTGCAGCCAATGCGAAGGTCAGCTGTGAGCGAGGTCAGAAATCAGAAACCAGACTGCTTGGTCTCACTTTTAGCAGTTTCAAACTGCTACACCTTTGGGTGACAGCTGTTCTGCCAAAAAACTTTAAAAAGTGCCCCCAAAAGTGAATGTTAGGATTCTGGGCCACACCCTCACAAAGTCTGAGCACTATCAGAGACATGGTCCTTCACTCCACAACACCTGGACAGCCCCATGTCCCAGCAAGAGCTGCCCAAGCTGGAGATGAAGCATGCAGCACACAGTTCGCTCCATCTATGCTAAGAATTATTTGGGAACCAAGAGAAAGATGCCAAACCACAAATAAAAACAATAGCTTCAAGTCCTGTTTCAGAGGAAAACTAATAAAATAACTGCAGCTGAACACCTTGAAGGTCACTGCAAGTCTCTTGCTTGCCTTTCCTTCTGCGGTCCCTGTTCATGGAGGAAGGGGGAAAAAAAGCCTGCATTAGCTGCAGAGTAGGCAAATATTTTACATTTTAAATGTACAACTTTACTTCAAAAAGTTATACCCTGAGAAAAATTATTTAAGAAGATGTTGACTCTGGAATATTCTTTTCCTATTTATAGCTCTTTATGCATTTATTTCCCTTTTTGAGAACTTGGCTTTACATAGCTCTGATATTAATATTCTCAAGGGGGGATGAGAGACTTCAGAAGTGCCGAAGGACAGAGAAGCCCTGAGGCCAGTGACTCTCCCTAGGACGCTGGGTTCCCAAATCTCACAGGCACATAAATGAACAACCTCTTTTTGAAATATGACATCTTTGGCTGAGTTGCCACTTCCATAGTTTTTCTACTCTGACACATCATCGTCACCTCAAGACCAGGCTGCATTTGTTCCCAAGGCTTTTGCTCTCCCCAGACCTGCCATGGCCACATAAGGAGGCAGGTAAGGAAAGAAGATCACCTCCCACAGCTCACACAAAACAATCTCCTAGCCCAGCTCATTTGTCATGGAGTGGTGGGAGCTAGAGGAGGAAAAGGGGGGAGCAGGGACTTCTGGAAGGTGATTGCTTCCCAGGTCATCTTCAGAGCAGAAGGGACCCTCTTTCGAGGCATAAAACACCTGGGAACAAGTGATCAGTGAGAGTTTTTTCATCACTTGCTGAGAAGACAGCAGAAGGGAAGGTGCAAATCACACTGTAAAATTGCATGTAGTTACAGATATAACTTGGTTCTAGGAATACAATTAAAGGAAAACTCAATTCAAGGTTATGTTTTGCATGAGTGAACACAGTTTGGATCAGAAAAATGAAGACAGGCTTGTACAGCGCCTTCCTGTAACATCTGCTGGGCAAACAGAAAAGCGGAGAGCTGGGGCTGAACAGGGGGCTCAGAGGTTCACACTTTTTCCTCCTCTTGTGCAGGACAGAAACTCAAAAATCTGCCCCACCACAGTAAGGAGCAGAGCAAATAAAAATATTTACAGGAACTCAGATAAATGCACTATAAAATTGCTTTTTTTTTTTCCTTTCCCAGTCTTGCAAATTTCAACAGAGAAATAGAAATGAGCATGGCTATTTGGTGCAATAAATCCCAAGAGGAAAGGGAATCAGTGTTCTGCAGAAGCAGGGAAATTTTCTATAAAGTCCAATTTCAGTCCCTAGATGAGGATATGGAGTTTGCTCACAACATATTACATTCCTTTTTCCAAGGGAAAAAAAATCATCACTGCATATCTCAGCATGTCAGGAAATTTGTATTTTGAGAAGAGAACCAAATATGGCTGGGTGCAATAGGTTAAAAATACCCTCCAAGAATCTGTGCACCATGTGAAGGGCTGGGTTTTTTCTTTTAAATACTGCTTGTGTGCCAAAGAGGAAAGAGGAACACAGAGTTATAAGGGTGTGATAATCCACAAGACAATGTGACATCAGCAAGAAATATTTCACTTTTCAAACAGCACTGTGTGAAAATGGGTTAGCCAAATGCATCACATCACTGGCATATACACTGATTTATCTCTGGTACAAAAGCAGGTACCAACCAGGAGAATTCAGTAATTTTGTGTTCCAGAGCAGACACAGAGCACATAAGTCACCTAGTTACATGCTTTGGAAGCACATGCCTTAATTAAACTAATCTAACCCCTTGATTCTGACTGAAAGATATGGGAAATCAGGAGCAGCTCAGCTGCTGCACAAACACCTTACCTGGGCTGCAGGTGTGTGAGTGCTCTGACTTCCTTCTCCAGCCCTTCTCTGTACCTGTGCTTAACTTTAAATGCATGCTTCCATCCTCTAATTCCATGCAGTTTAAAGTTAAGTATGGACTTAAAAAAAAAAAAAGAAAAAAAAGCAGCTTTTTGGCACAGACTTGTATTTTCCTGAGCTCACATCTAAATGGAAAAATATGCCAGATCAGGATGCAGGGAGAGGCCTCTGCACAGAGCAACTCACATCCCACACACGAGAGCTGGGAGGTGGGGGAGGCCAACACAAAGCACATCCCCAAAGGGTCGCACCCTTCTGGGCCCTGTCCCCCCGCCCTTGGCAAGGGGGCAGCTGGCTCCTCTTGGGGTGTGCCTTCTCCTATTTCATCAGAAAAGACAATTACGAGTGCCCCACCAACCCTCACGTCTCTGGTTCCTCTTCCCAGGCAGCATCCTCCCCTGCTCCCTCCTGCCAACCAGCACGCCTCTCACATCTATTTTTGAACAGCTCAAGGTCCCATAAGCTCCTATGCCTTGAAGCCATCTGCAGGTAGCAACACCCTGCTGGCACTGCCCCACAGGGGACAAGTCCCCACTGTGCTGGCTATCAGAAGTCTTCTCCCCACTGCCTTCTCACACTGCAGCTCCCTGCCAGCACCCTCCCTCTAGAGTGGGCAAACAACCCCTCCCCACCCCATCAGACCTCAAACTTATTTCGGCTTTTTGGGGCTGATGTTATTCTGAATTACAGAATGACTCATCAGAAAAGCAGATGTTATGGGGGGAGCCTAAATGCAATCATATGAGGGGTTCCCTAAAGCCTGCACTCCCTCCAGAGCCACACACAGCCTTCCTGGGCTGCCCACCATTCCCCCTCCCTCTCCTGCTGGCACACAAAGGTATTAAAAATCCTGTCATGCATATGCAATAACTCAGGCTTTTCCATTATTATTAGCAGTAGTAGTAGTACTGTTATTATTGTTATTGTAGCACTCTACCTGTACGTAAACAGGAGAAATTGCCAGGTGGAAGACCATGAGAAACTGTGCACCATAAAATGCAATAGGATGCTTCATTATTTTTGCATGGGTCTGTGAGAAGATGGATGAAGCTCCTGTCTGGACACCAGCTGCTGCAATGCCAGATTTGCAAAGCACTAGGGCCAGCACTCTGACAAATTCCAGCTCCAAATAATCCCTGGCCCTGGTTTTTCACAGCTCCTACCATCTTTGCAGGGTGCAGAATCCCTGCTGGCTGCTGACCAGCTTCACAGTCCACCTTCTGCCCAGAGCAGGGCAACTACACATGACCACTCTGTCCTTGATTTCCAGCAGTTCTTCCCCTCACCAGCTGCTTCCTCTCCCCTACAGAGAACACTCATCACCTTTGAATGCTCCTAACACAGGCTCACAAACCCTGGATGGGCCACCAGCCCCTTGTTCCCAGCAGAGCCTACAGCGTGCTCCAGGTCCCAGAGCTCATCAGTGCACGAGAGATTCCCAGACAATCAGAGTGCTCCAAGGAAAAAAATCATCATTTCAAGTGCAGCACAACAGCCTCTTTATTTCCAGGGGCACTTGACACTGTTCTTCTCCAGACACCCACGGAGCCCTTGCCCCAGCACATGCACTCATTCACTGCCTGTATTAAATCAAACTTTAGGGAGACGATTGGCTTTATAGTCACAATGGGAAGAGAGAAATCCTCGAGGCACAATCCTATTGGGATGTGAATTCCCACAGCTATCTCCTCTTGTCCCTGCCTCAGCTTCCACAGCTGTGAAGGGGACACAGCTGAAAGACCTGACCTTGCTTTAACTTGGTTCAATTGCTACAATTCCTTCAGAAGATGTGTTTGCAGGATCCTTTGGCTACTGAGGAGGGTGGTGGTGCTGTAGGTGTGGAGTTTCTTCTCTCACTCCAGCCAAGGATTGCTGACTGCCAACCTTTATGGATACAACAGGCAAATTGGTACACAAAGGTCGCTGCTGTTTAAATTTGCAAAAGCTACCATGTCAAAGTTAAAGATGCTTCTCAGAAGCATAAGGCTGTATTTTTACATGAAAAAGCCTTTCTAGATAAAGGTAGGGAGATATTTTTTCTTGCAGACGTGAGTCAACAACTTTAACATTTTTAAAAGCTCTTTATATTTGTTTGTTTATGTTTTCATGGGTGGTTTTTAAAGAAAATCCCAATATATGAATTGAAAAGCATCTTAAGTTCTGACAAGTTTTCACTAGGAACATATGATGAAAATATATATACAATGCTAGTCCATTTCTAGCATTATTGAAAGATAGAAAAGCATGGGTTTTTCCAATGTAGAGCACGCATTTCAGACAGGTTTCTGGGCTGCAAAACTCATTTATATTTACACCATAAGCTACTTGTCTTCAGAGAGAGCAAATATTTTTTGATGCCCTCAAAAAGCTGCCAGTCCAAATCCTTCCCAGAAACTCAGCAGTGCCAGCTGATGCTCCATGTGAGTTCATGCAGCTACTCTATGCTAGGCAGCTGCTCTGCCACCCCAGAAGCCCAGCTAAGGGTGACCCCAGTAGCAAGTTCTGCATCTTGTTCAGGCTGAAGGATCAATCCTCCCTGCTCTCACATGATCCTCATGAGACCTGCCTAGGCAGAAGAAGGATTTATCCTTATCCTTCAGCTTTTGTGCACCAAGACGCTGCTCCAGAGTCCACAAACAGGTATCTGCAAATCATGGGTTTTGAACCCACATCCAGGGCTGGAATGAGCTGTCCCTGTTACCTCTCCTGCATTAAAAACATTAATGGCCAAGACTCGAAACACAGCTGAGTCAAAGTGATGACTCAGCCAGCAACCACAAAAGGCAAATATTTCACTGGCAGTTTGGACATCGGATTTGACACGACTGGCAATGGCATAAATCCCTGAGGACACACAGCATTCAGAGTGCGGCACAGAACAGCCTGGATACCATGCAGTTCTCACAGGGCTGCATAAAGTTTCCTCTATTTAGAAAATCCTATGGCTGTCCCATGGGCAGCAGGAGTCCAGCTTGATAAATTAGATATAGAATACAGACCCAGCCCAGCAAGGATATTGCCGTGGAACAGCCGAGCTACAAAGAATGCCTGAACTATTTCTCGTAACATGTGCCATCTCACACGCTGCAGGCAGCTCCAATAACATTGATGAAGGGATTTCTAGGAAATGGGAAGTATGATACTTAGCATGCAAATCTAGAAGACTTAGGTAAAGATGCACTGGGATTTCTTTTCAGTGGTTCCAAGTCAAATCAACCCTGCTCTCAATTTTGACTTCAGCAACGCCACAGCTTTACTATGTGAAGTTTCCAACCAAACAGTGGATAAAGATAGATAGGGTTACATGGGGCTATGACATACTGGCACACCAAGCATGAGTAATCCCTTCTGCATATACAGGTTCATTCAGGTTTCACTGCAGGGTTCCCATATTCCCAGTGCTTTACTTGCTTTTCATTAGAATTCCACACCACTGCCTCCCCTCTCTTCTGCTCTTTGCTGGAGACTCCCCTAGCCAGGGAGTCTGTACCACATAATAATTTAAACCAGGGACACTTTTCCCTAGTTCTCTTACTGAAATTTTTCTATAGGTATAATCTGTACTACACACATGGCTGTAGCAGTTACAAAAATGCTCTGAAAGAGTTCAAATTATTTAAAAAATTATTTTAATAGCATGGAACACTCCTCTCATTAGAGGGGCTGCATCACATTAATTAGCCAGCTACACCAATAGCTACCCAAAGCATGAAACAAAATTGAGGTAACCCAAACTCTTTCCATTAATCATGAATGACCACAATCTACAATTTGCAGGTGTATGCATGTGCAGGGAACACATATCTTTTTCTCTGTGTGTCCACGTGAGTGTGCAAGGCAGGCAGAAAGATGAAAAGTAAGCAACAGCCCATGGGAGTTTCCTAAGGGACTGCTCCCCACACAGGGAATAATAGGGAAAAGTGAAAAGAAGGTTAAAACCAGACACATATCCTTCAACTCAATTAAGACTGGAGGAGAAAAGCTAACAGCTGCCAGGTGGTACAATGCTCCTCCAAGGTGGAACAGCAGAGGAAGCACTGGAGACAGGACTTGGCTGCCTGTGAGCAGAATTAATGGGTGGTTCTGGATTGGCTGAGCTGCTGAGCCACAGCTTCTCAATGAGTTGTTAATGGGGAACATGGCAAGTTAGGAAGTAATGAGGACTTTGTCAATACAGCTGTGGATAAAAGTGGGTAAGGAACCACTTAAGGAAAAACAACATCACACAAATCTGCAACTACAGATTCTGCACTTTCCGGTGCTTAAGAAATTACTTGCAATAATTTTGGAAACATTATAGGGGCTGGCAAGCCAAACATAACCACGGGACAGATCTTTTTATTAAGCTAGAAGCAGCAAGAAAGAAATCTTAACAACAGTACCCTCATCCACAATTATTTTTGGGTTTTTTTTAATTCTCAGGAAAGCAAAAGAATCACAAACGTAAATAATCTGCAGCCTCCTGCAGGTGGAAGCACTGGAGGAGCACTGCTTTTGTAGGCAACACCAGCACAAGATAAAAGGCTCCAGCACATCCCAGCTGGGTGCAATAGGGAAAGGGGACCCCACAAAGAGGTCCACCCTCTCCCTGTACCTCCATGCCTGACAAAATAGCCATGGTATCCAGGGTCAGCAGAACTGGCTTGTGTTGGTGCCAAAAAATCAGAGAGTCTCAGCCAAAGTGGCCAGATTGAAGGAATATGAGTTTGGGGTGGGAGGGGATCACACATCCATCTTATGGTTGGGTTTGTCAGCGTTTAGGAAGTGGGGAATATTTTTCAGGTTTTCTAAGCAATTCTGGCCACTTTCCAC
>VYZP01042165.1:9213-19412 GCA_013400635.1 Hypocryptadius cinnamomeus | reverse complement strand
AAAGTCCCTAAAACCCTGCTCATTGTAGGCTCTTTCATGATACACCCAACCTGCAATCCACCCACAAGTGCAGCATCCACTACAGTAAACATGAGTTTGGAAGCCAGAAATCCTGTGGACAAGACCTTCAATTTCCTCACATGAATGCTCACTGGATTATAGAGCTTTACTCACAACTCCAGACAATTTACAGCATAATCAGGGCCCAGCAGATGGAAGCTGCTGGACTGAAACTTCAGTAAGTAGCAGCCTGTAATTCTAGGCCACTTGGTAATGAGAAATATAGAGGGAGAGGCTGGAACAAGAAACAGTGATAGGAAAATCAACTGACTGCTTGTCACTTTTATTATAATGAAACTGAGAAAAAGCCCTCCTTACATTTATCTCAAATGCAAGTGCTCTTCAAAGACATAAAACATACGTTATTTAAATCATGTTCTCACATAACCATTCTGAATAACTAATAAGAATAATTCAAGACATTCAATAAGGGGAAGAAATTTGACCTATATGTCAACAGTGAAACCTAACAGGACAACCAGAGTAAATACATTGCATTAAATACATTTTGTTTGTGAGCAACATTCACTATTAAATATTACTTACTACCTGCTTAAGAGGTAAAGATTTAAACTTACAATGACTGACTTTAATACAGGTGTTAATCAAGGACTATTAGATTATGATTGGCAGTCATTTACAGACCAGCAATCAAACTGGAAAATATAACAAATGCCTTAAGTACAATGCATTCTGAGCTGTTGCTAACTCTAAAACAAGTAATATTGTCTTCAATATTCATTGCCATTTGCTTTATTAAAAATGTTCTAACCAGCAGCTGTATAACAAAACATTCAATAGTAGGAATCATCACTTTAAAATAACTTTGCGATGCATTTATCTGAATGGAGCGGTAACTCCCATACACTATGCTCTGGAAGGCACTGCCAACACTGAAGAGTTTCCATACGGTAGAGGATGGTACCAAGTCAAGACTACTGCTGCACCCTCTGCAGGATTCATGTCTCTGAGATAGAGCCACACGTCACCCTGCTGATGTTTCTGGAGCAACACAGGAGCATCACATGCCTGGGGCAAAATCTTCCTAAGAGATGCAATGCACACCTGATATGTGAAGTCCCAAGTAAAGAGGCATGACCATGAAGAATTTGTGTGCCCAAAGACTAGATTAAGGCTGCCTTAACACCTGAAAGACACACATAAGGACAACCACAGCCACTGATGATGATGATTTAACTGGGAAACACTCTACACAGAAGTTAACTTACAAACACAAAGTTAACATACTGACACCTAGAACCAAAGGCAGCCTCACTCCAGCAAAATAGACAGCCTGAGGGCAAAGGGAAAACATGCGAAATGTCACCTCAAAGCATTGGGCACAGAAGACAAAAAAAACCAAGATTCTGCTTCCTCATGACATCTTCCATGTTTTTAGAAGATAAGAAGTGCCATAAGGAACAACAGATGTGAAAAGACGATAGGAAAATACAGGCTTTTTTGTGCTTCATCCCACCTTTATTTTCCTAATATGAAAGGAAAACAAGAGTCAGCTATGGCAAGGGCAGGAGTTCTTGGCTCACTCCCTGAGCCAAGAACAAAGAGGAACTGAAATGGGATCACCATGAACTTACTGCAGTCTCCAAGGGGACCAGCTAGTCTGTGCTTCAATTAGCATGCAAAAATTAGCATAAAGAGGCTTGCAGCCTCTTTTAAAGAAATGAGTCTTGAAAGAAGGGACTTTGTCTCCATCATATTTTCAGTTGGAAAGAACTCAAGCAAAGATGGAGTACACTAGCTTTGAAGCCTGAATGTGACCAGAACTGTGACCAGAAAAAAAAAAAAGATATTACATGGAAACTGCCATCAAAGAGAAAATTGCACTAAATTCAGACCTATCTGCTATAAGTCTACATGAACCAAACTGTAATACCACACTCAAGGGAACACCATTTTAACTCCATTTCTTTGAAAGTGTTCACTTAGCGCTGGAAATCCCCATTAAATATTTTTCTCTGAAGTATCAGGCATGTCACAAGTAGTTGGGTGTAATGCAATTTATCTAGGTCTGAAACAGCTGGCTTTTTTTTTGAAAGTAACATCTCAAGAGGCATTGTTCAATAGCACTTCCAAGGACAAATGGGAATCAATTTAGCAAGTCTGTCTAATTTCTTTTTTTAACTTAGCTATTAGTTAGATCAGCCTATTCCTAACAAGATCAACCAGCATTCTACCATAATAAAAACCAGAATGAGAAACCATAATATATATGTACATTTTTACTACAGAAAACACTGGCTCTTGATGTAATGTTTCATAGCCATGCCTTTCTATTTTAGTATTTTGTTACTCAACAGTTTGCTTTTTTACTTTTTTGTGTTCATTTTCTAATTTCTTTTTCCATGCATATATTACTGTCATGTGATCACCAGATCACCAGTGAGAGAAGATATGAGAATAAATTAGGTGAGAACTTCTAATTTTACTTCTAAATGCAAAAATTTATGATGTGTAAACAAAATCTTTCTGGTTAAAAAAGTTATACAATTACTTTCTGATGCTGTTACTTGCTAAAGACTTTTCATGTTTTGAATTCACAGCAAGGATGATGTCTACACCAAACAATTCCTCTTCTTTTATTTACTTAGTTTTTAAACCCAAATACTCAAAGTCAGTGGGTGTTCAGTCCAATCAACATCTCTCTGTAGATATTCAGTACCCTGGAGGATCCACTGTTTCCTCCT
Organism: Hypocryptadius cinnamomeus; assembly: GCA_013400635.1. Taxonomy (NCBI): domain Eukaryota; kingdom Metazoa; phylum Chordata; class Aves; order Passeriformes; family Zosteropidae; genus Hypocryptadius; species Hypocryptadius cinnamomeus. The sequence continues at coordinate 16,647 of VYZP01042165.1, read as the reverse complement.
CCCTGTCCCTTGAGCTTGGAAGGCTCTTATAACCATAAAGATCTCAGCACAGACATAATTCTGTAACCCTAGCATAGACACTGTAAACAGAGTTTGCCTGCTAAAAGACTACAGAATTGAGTCTCAGCACTTATACTAGGCTTGAGAATCCGACACCTACTTTTCCCCAGAGCCTGGATCAAGTTTTAGGGATTTTCTGCACCTTCCTGTCTACTTGCTTCCCACAGGGACCCAAAAACCTGCAATACGCCAATTTAATTCTTCTTCTGTAATTTAAAAGGCACAAGCACACTATTATACTATAACATGTAATATGGACTTACCAGACCATTGCAGTTGCTTAAGGCCACTTTAGATGTACTGTGTTGGTCTTGCAAATATCCTGTGTAATGACAGTGGTCTAAGAAATCATGCTTCCATTGCGGTCCATCTTTCCCCCAGTACTCTACTGTAAAATGTCTGGACACCAAATCTGTGTTGAGAGTCAGGTTTAAATGAAAGTGCTTGCCATAGGCAGAAAGTTTAAAAAATAATTTAGATGCTGCCAGTTCTTGGTCATAAGGGTCTGTGCTCCTCCTCCTTCTTGAGGGTTTAGGATTTTTCACAGTAAAGCTGAGGAAGGCTCCATTTTGATCAACCCTTATTGGGATTGTTAGTTGGTAGTGTTCAAGGTAAGACAGGAATTCCTCTTTGTAATCAATCACAAGGTAAGACAGTCCAGGGAGTGGGCATAGAAGAGAAGAAAATATAACAGGAAACAACAAGTAGTAGCATAAACATATACCATTTTTGGGTAAATTTCATCACTCTCATGAGTAAAAGTTACTTTCAGGTAAGTGCACAATGCAGCATTTTACAAAATAAAATAAAACATTATTTTCTTTCTTTGTAAGTCAAGAAAATGTGTGTGATTTCCTATTAATTTGCTTATCACTTTGGAAATAAAAAAGTTGTTTAATACCTATCTTTTCCTATTTACCAAAAATATGTAAATAATTTGGGCTAACACAAGAAGGGCGTATTTTTTCCCAGTGCTACTGGGAAATACTTTGCTATTCAAAGACAAAAGATATAAAATCCACTTGCAAGAATACAAACAGTAGTAATGAAAAGGATTATATTGTAAAAACAAGATTAGATTCTTACTTCCTAGTCTAAAAGCATGTTAATTTTATCATGGCAAGTCTCTCAAATATTATCAAGTACATTTTACAAGATTTAATTTGCAAGGCTTTACTACAGTTAAAAGTAGACAGAGAGAAATTAGAACAAGAAAATTTTATCTGTATGACAATTAATCATGATAAAACTAAGAGCAGAGCCCAGATGAGCTCATTAATTATATAAACATGGTTTAGAAAATATTACACAAATGCAATGCAAAAATACATGCTTCTTGCCAGCTACAGAGATCAGACCCCTACCTTGAGAACTGTATGAAAGCCTGCTGTTACTGAGAAATTCCGATGAAACCATGACAAGGCTCAAAATCCATGTCCACGTCTTCCAAAAAATTTCCATAATTTAGAAAAAACAGAAAGTTCTTTTTTCTTTCTCCTTGGAGAGCTACCTGTGTGCTATAGAGTTAACTTCACTCCAGAATCGCACCATAACAGGTATATTTATTTTATGCTACTTTCAAATTAACTATAGGATGTTCCACTTTCTGGACAGGTACTTTCTTCTATAGCTGCAGTCATTTTCTCAATTCAAAGCAAGTATTTGTAAGATTCCTTAAGATATGAGACAGATGTTAGATTGGATAGTTACTGAAATTGTTCCATTTCTTTTCCTGAAAAACAGAAGAATATGATTCAAGGCAAATTCTTTCTATTAAAACAGATCTATGCTGCAAAATATTAAGCCATGACAGTGAATTACACAGGGCAATATTTTGAAATAATATTCAGTATCAATTTTATGGTCACATCCAAGGTCACAATCTTACAGAAAGAAAAAAGCAGAAAAAGAGTTACCATTAACCTTGAAAAGCAGATCCATATACCTATGATGCACTTATTAACTTCATGTTATTTTTATGAATTCTTACACCTATTTAGTGTTTCTTGTAGCTCAAATATTGTGTTCAGACTTGTTCCATCTATAATCAATGCTACACACTCATTGAATTCAACTGTTAATAACACATCCCAATATACTGGTAGATAAAGGAAGAACCTGGAAAGGAATCCAGCGTGCAGTTATCTGATCTTTCTGAAAGATGTATTTTGTTATTACTAGGGCCAGGTTTCTGCTTATGCAGGCAGAATTCCCATTCACTTAGATAGGAACACTGCATGTTAGAATACTAAAGAATAAATTTCAGTATCTAAAGCTATTCATCATACACACTCTAATATTTCAAATATTTGTTGTCAGGTTTTTTTTTTTTTCTTTTACAACACTACTGCAACAATAGTTTTTACTATTTTTTACTAGAGCTGCAGCTCTAGGAGCAGCCAGGGATTAAATGGGAGATCCATGCAGTCAACTAACAATCCAGTACCACGGGATACCAAACTATGTGTTGTGTCAGCTGGTACTCATCAGTCCACTTAAACACTCTCAGCACACCTGTGCACAAGCAGACAATAGAGAAAGAGAACACCTAAGAAGGGGAGCTTGTTTAAAAACCAATTTCCACAAGCATACAGAGTCACTTACACATGCACCAGATAAATCTGCCTTTCTAAAATTCTGGGAATGATTTACAACATTCATTCAGACAGGTAATACAGCTGCAGCTAATGGACTATTTATGAAGGTTTTATAAAGAGCTGTAACATGAAATATTAAGAAAAAATCATCAACCAAATCCTATTTACCAACATTACAATGAATATTAAGATAACATCTTAGCCAGTTTCAAATGCATCTAATTACTAATGTGCAAATGAGGTTAATCTCACCTTTTAAAAATATTTCAAGGCAGCACACAGGATTTATTCAGGTTTGTAAAGAGACAAAAAGATAATTTTCAAACATGCTTTATGCTTAGTAGTATTTTTTTCCTGGGAAAGCATAAAGATTTTGTGATGCTATTCACATGTGGTAAGGCCTCAAAGCACATTAATAAAAAAGCTCTCTGTTTTCATTGCTATGAAACCTTTATTTCCTAGCTAATATTTAGTTAGTTCCTAGAGTTTTGCAAGTTTTGAAGGTACATAATTAACCCCATACTCTTTCAGCCACATTAGTGCAATAAGTAATGTGCCTTATTTCTAATCTGAGAATGTACAGTTTCAAATTTTTGTCACTGAATCTTGCTTCATCCCCATTTGCTTATGAGCTGGTTTCTTTTCGTTGTGTGCACAGTTATAATCTGATACAAGCATCTCTGGACACTTCCTGAAAAGCAGCTCAACCTATTTGGTTTATCTCATTCTGTATAATCCAGTTTCCAGATGACTGAATACTTCTGCAGTTTTTCTCTGAATCGCTTCCAATCTGCCAGCATCCCTTTTTATCTGCAGACACCAGAACTGGGAACTGTAGTCCAGTAATGGCTTGTTACCACCATATATAGAGGTAATATTGCCTTACAGCTTCTACTTAGCCAAAATATCCTAACAGGGAGCTCATGTTCAGACTGTTAGGCTGATCTCCTGAAACTGCAGTACCTAAGGAGCTAGATAGGTCAGAATACTGGACACAAATTAACAGTACCCATTATTTAGTACCATTATTTATTATTTACCCACCAATGGCCCACATGATGGACCATAACCATATGTAAGTCAACAGCGTCAAACAGTCACTGACGTCTAGTGCTCTTGCAGAGGTCTCTGAAGTGGTCTCACTCATTTCAAGCTTCACACAAGACCAAACTCCTTTCATATCAAGCTTTCTGAAAGTTTCAGCAGAATTTTTTACCTCTTCTTCGTAAATATTTATTGGCAGGTTGACCATGGATACAAGCTGACCATATGACGCTATATTAATGTTTCCAATTAAAGAGTGGTAATGGATGTGAATAAAAGCATTCCGGTAACTTCAAGATAAAATACTCTGAGTATGACATTTGGTAGGAACATCAAAGTCTGGACTCTATACCCTTTTTGTTTTATTTGCACCTTCTTTGGCAGCCTCTTTTCATGGCAGCCTGTAGATTGTTATTAAGATGCAAAACTTGGTCAATACTAAGTTTACAAGAAACTTCTAGTGTATCATGTGGTGAACTACACATTCACCCACTGGTTAACATAGGTGTGGCTCCGTGTCCTCAACCACCACCTAAAACCACAGGTCCCATTTAAGTCTAAGAGCTCTGCCAGACAGGAAAGGAATAGTACAAGATGTTTTCTGACACCAGTGATGAAACAGCTGCATGGCGCTGGCATTTCTGTGAAGGCACAGATAACCATGGCAGTCCTGTCAGCAGTGTAATGAGGTTCCCACCCAGCGACATTCAATGAGGAGAAAAAAGGTCACAGTTTTTGGAGCACAAGTCCTGTGTGAGGTGGATGAGGGAGCTGAGGGTGTTTAGCCTGGAGAAAAGGCGGCTCAGGGATGACCTTATCACTCTTTACAACTGAAAGTGTAGCCAGGTGGGGATCGGTCTCTTCTCCCAGGCAACAAGTGACAGGAGAGAACATAGCCTCACGCTGCAGCAGGGGTAGTTTAGGTTGGACATAAGGAAGAATATCTTCACAGAAAGGGTGATTAGACATTGGATCACGGTGCTCAGAAAGGTGGCGGTCACGGTCCCTGGAGGTGTTTAAGGAAAGCCTGGATGGCACTGGTCTAGTNGGGCGGGGGACGGGCATCAATCACACAAATTCAATTACAGGTATCGCGGCTGGCCGTGAAAAACTTCGCTGGGCTTCAAAAGCCGGGGATTAGCCGTGCCCCCGGGAGCTTCCCCAGGCGAGAACTGCGACGCGCAGACTGCGTCGGGAAGAGCTCGGTGAAAAAGAAGGGGGGCCGGGAGTGGCGGGGGGGGGGGGACGGACAAAGGGAAAAGAAAGAGCACGCNGGACACGTACAAAGGGAAAAGATCGAGCCCTCCTCCCCGGGAATTAACCAGAAGCCGAGGCGTGAGGAGTAAAATTACTGCTGTGCGAGCCCCGACGTACGACGTATGAACCCCCCTCGCCAGCCCCCAGGCTCCCCGCCGGCCGTGCCGAGGGGGCAGCTGTCACTGCATCTACCGAAAAAGCAATACCCACCCCCCCCAAAACGAAAAGTCAGCAGGCTAGGAGAATACACGGCTACACACACAGTTAAAACACGTACACACATGCACATTATCTGTACACGTCTCCACACACAGAGAGTTAAAAACACTGGTACTGAAGAAAATTGGAAGTCGNGGGAGCTGAGGGTGTTTAGCCTGGAGAAAAGGCGGCTCAGGGATGACCTTATCACTCTTTACAACTGAAAGTGTAGCCAGGTGGGGATCGGTCTCTTCTCCCAGGCAACAAGTGACAGGAGAGAACATAGCCTCACGCTGCAGCAGGGGTAGTTTAGGTTGGACATAAGGAAGAATATCTTCACAGAAAGGGTGATTAGACATTGGATCACGGTGCTCAGAAAGGTGGCGGTCACGGTCCCTGGAGGTGTTTAAGGAAAGCCTGGATGGCACTGGTCTAGTGCAATGGTCTAGTTGACAGGGTAGTGTTCGGTCACAGGTTGGACTCAATGACCTTAGAAGTCCTCTTCAACCTATATGATTCCGTGATAAAGTGGACTACGAAGAGGCGACTAGACAAACTGCTCAGAGCAGTCACCATGGGAGCCTCCATCTAAACAAAGGTGCCTTGGGCAACTAAGGCATCACTTAACCTGAAGGTAGTTCAAGTTTTACGACAGGGCAGCGTGTCAGACCGATGTCCCGAGACAATCGCCACAGCAGGGGCATCCACCGCAGAACCGATGGGTTCCGGCGCGCTCGGCGGCGGCAGCGCCGGGATCTCCCGTTAGCGGCCAAGGTGCCGGAAAACACGCGGCACCGCACCGCCGGATCGCAGCGCCCAGACCGCTGCTACGCCTCGGGGCGGGGTTGAGGAGAGCGACGACCGGGAAAGGGATCCGCGACTCCGGCGGGCGGGACAGGGGGCTGTCCTCCACGCCCCCGCCCCGGCGGCTCGGCCCCCGCCGCCTTCCNGCCAGACACACATCCCTCAAAAAAAATTCAGAGGGAAGAAAAAAAAAAAATTCCGTCCTCCCTAGAGAGGCTGAAGGGGAGAGTCTGGTTGCTGTGGTGGAGCTGATCCTAAAGTTAACTTTCAGCAGCCCATTTCCAGACAGCAGCGCTGAATCTATTTGGATAAAACGCGTGTGACCCAGACACTTGGCGTTTGGCCCAAACGCGTTGCACCGGCAGCCCAAATAAAAACAAGAGTCTGACTCTCTCCCTCTCTCTCCCTTCTCTCTTGTACAACAATGAAAGAAAGTAGCGAAGACAAAATCCGCACACACATCGCCGGGGAGCGAGAGCCCACTTACCTCCTCCCACCAAACAAAGTCCCTTTGAACCCTGGGCGACTGCGGAGACAGACATACACCGACAAACACGAGTCCGCGGGGTTAAGAGTCTGGCAAATCCCAAGCGGCTCGAAGTAAATCAAAACCACACGCTTCCATCTTCCTGATGAGCCCAGCGAGAGCCCGACATCCCCGCCAGCATCGCTGCGGGACGGCGGCCGCGCCGACCCTCCGAGCCCCGGTACAAAGTGTGCACTTGTCTGACCGCGGCAGCGGACACCGCCGGACACGGCACGGCCGAGAGCGGGGCGTCCTCAGCTCAGCAGCAATCCGGAATAGCCCTGGGTTGTCGCTGGGGTTTGGGGGCTGCTTTGGTTTTCATCTGTTGTTTGGTTTTGGTTCGGTTTTGTTTTTCCTTTTCTGCTTCTACCAACGACTTAGTATTCAAAGTATAAAAAATCTTTTCAAAAGTGCACTATTCGAGATGGTGCTTCATCAATCACCTCTCTTATCGGTTGAAAAATTCTCGCACCCCCTTCCCCCATCTCAAGGTTTCTCTCTGAAATTACTCCAAATGCACCTCGCCTAATGCAATATAACTCTCCCCCCGCTCCCCAAAGCCCTGCACGCACCATTATTCGGGACACAAGAAAAGCAACAAGTTTCATTGAATAGCGTGAAATCTTCCTTACCGTTTTCATCTTCAATTTCTGATATAAAGTAAGTTTCAAACAATAGAGATTGCACAGGACGATTCCCGTATTCCTCTCTGCTTTTCCCCTCTGTGCAAGCAACCATCAGGGTTCTATTCTCCAACAGAATAAAATTCTCTAGCCTTCCTAAAGGGGTTTTTAGAAAACGGGTTGGCTTGGCAGGAGGAAGGATGCCATCAATTCACCGAAGCTATCACCCTGCACATTTTGTCTTTCCAACAAAAAAGGGGGGGAGAGGAGGAAGGAGGGAAAAACAGGCTTATATTGGGGTGGGGGTGGGTGCCCTCCTCTTGAG
>VYZP01042162.1:0-31003 GCA_013400635.1 Hypocryptadius cinnamomeus | reverse complement strand
TGAGTCTGTCAAACACAACGTTCCCCAAATTCACACAATACTGTGTCAGTGCATGCAAGCAGCCATCTTGCAGCTCTTCCAGCTGGGCAGCTGGATGTTCAGAAAAGTCAGCAGATTTTACTGCCAAAATGTGTCAGCTTTGGAAAGCAATGTGGAAGCAAAAATCCACATGGGTCATTCCAGCACAGAGGAATGCTAGCAACCACCTTACAAAGCTTTCTGAGGAACTCAAGCTTTCTGTGAATCTTCCTAATACAGGGACTGCTTCTCCATCGCTCCCCCTTCCCATGGGGCACGTCTCCAGTTAAACAAGACACAAGAGCTTTTCCTCTCCTGCTGCTGTCCCTCATTCCCTGTTGAGTACCCGAGGCATGGTAACAGGTTTCTTCAGATACATTGCCNAAGACAACTGGCATGCGAGGCAGCTACGCCATCATCAACAGCTTCTGGCCATCAGAGGCTCCTTGACATGGGGAATGCTCCCGTCCAGACCTCTGCTGGCTTTGCAAAATCAGCGTGGTGGACTGGAAAATCTGGTCATGTGTATTGATTTCTGGGTTCTATTACAAATGCACTCGCTCTGTGTTGTCCTGGGGCCCTGGCTTTTCTCCAGCTTGGAACTGTCAAGATTAGCTATGGAGTATTTTCATTCAACTTTCTAAACATATAACTTTGTTGAAATCATCTTTTGTGTGTATGTGTGTGTGAGAAATGGATTTTCAAGGAGATCTATGAAAAATGATGGTACCCTCAGTGTTAATGCAACAGAAGTTTTCAATGATTGAGAACCATTTGGTTACAGTGAACAAAAATGTCTCTTTTTTTGCCCCCACAACTTGACTCTACCGTCATAAATCAGATCAAGTAGCTGTGCTTTGAAAAATTGAAGGAACTTTAAGAATAAGAATTAAATACTGAAGTAAATTTCATAAAATTGCCTGTACCCTAAATGAAGGTCCCTGATTTTCAAGCAGAGACCCCATTATTGCCCCTTTAGGGCCAAGAAATACAACAGATATGGATCTTGGGGTGGATTAAAAACAACTCGTCTAATATCAATACGGCTGCTATCAACTCAAAAAGCATGAGGGATCAAAAGTAACTATAAACTGTGGAGCAGGAAAAGAGGCTGAAGGGGACAAGGTGACAGCCAAGCCATGCTGAACAGAGAGCTGAAGACAGACAGTACCTACACAAAAGTGTCAGTAGAAGATGGGAATGAAAGTGTAATGGCTGGAAAAAATACCCTAATTGTTCCTCTGTCCATGATGAACACATCAACATGCAAACTCTTTCCTGGGCATAATATTTCCTTCTATATCTTTTTTGGCAGCACAGCTGGTTTAAGTTCTTCTCTTCATTTGCCTGCTCACTCTCACACATCCTCTGCAGCACTGCCTTCTCAGTTGTGTTATTGGTCTGAGTGTGCTGTGCAAGATCATGGATGTGATCTGGAGTTGAACAAAAAAAAATCCTTCACCCCTCCAAAACAGATACTCAGGAGAAAACAACAAGTGAGAATAACCCAAAATGTCAAATTTTATACTTTGAAAATTGTAAAATACCCCCAAAAGGTTTGATTTGTTAGGAAGTGCTTTAGATTAGCAGACACAATTTATTTATGTTTGGCAGCATTAACTAATTACTGCCTGCAGACTGGCAGCACAGATGCAGCTCCTGCTAAGACCAGCACCACAAAGCATGTTAAGCAAGCAACAGCATAATAGAAAGCACAGCTCCATGGAAAATGTACACTGACAAACTTTCAGTGCTTTTAATTGTGCACTTTTTAATTGGTATTATTCCTAACAAGAAAAAAGGCTATCCTCAGGAGGCTGCAGAATTATATTTGCCTGAAAGCTTATTCTTTAAATAAAAATGGCTGTTCATAGAAAGTCTATTAGTTTCTTCCTTCATCCTACTGAAATATGTTCTGTCCCTTGGGAAATAAATTTTAATTTACTGTAATTTTTCTTGAGGTTTTTCACTTAGTGTGTCAATGTACATTTCTCCCCTCTCCCTTTCTTTTTTTTTCTTTGTGTAAAGACCAAGCTTTTTAAAAATAGAATTAAATCTGAACAAATGAAAAAGGAATGACTCAAAAATCTCAAAAATAGCTGAAAAATGTATGGAGCATTCTTTCCAACACTCTTAGTTTTTCTCTGTAGTTTTCTCATTTTCTAAACAGCAACAAGGACAAGAATGCCTTCTAGTAAATAACATAAATTAAACAAACCCTGTTAATATTGCCTGCTGACCTCAGAAAGGCTAAAGTGAGAACAGAGTCCACATTTCTTCTACTGTCAAGTTTGTGCATTGATTCATTTGATAAAAAATTAGCTATTTCAAATGGGCTGAGGTTCTTTGAAGAGCATATCCAGCATGTCTTGGCACATCCAGTTACACTTGTGGGTCTGCAAGAATGAATGACTGAAGGAAGGAGTTAATGAATGAAGACAGCCTTGGTATTTAGGACTGCTGAGCATGCACAAAGTGGAAATGCAGAGAAAGCAGGCAGCAAACTGTGAATGTGTGAATGGAGAGGTTCTTCCTAGTGTTCAATATGGCAGCCAAAGAGCACTCATGCCACAAGAGCCAAAAGGCTGTTAAAATGAAAATGATGATAACCTGAACAAGAACTGATGTAGAGGTGGCTCAGGATAAGCCATAACCAGAGCTCACTAATGTATAGTAACTCATTTTTAACACCCACAAAAGAGAAAAATCATGGTTCACGGCTCTAACTGAGCAGGGCTGGACACCATTCTGAAGAAAAGGACAAATGTAGTCAATACTGACAATTTGAGAGAAAAGGCAAAGATTAATTGGGTGGAGGTTACAAAATTCTGTGGAAGAACTGCTTCCTTGAAACTGACTTGTCCCAGCTTGGAGCAGGTTGAAGCCTCCCAAGATCAAACCAAGCTATCTAAGAGCAGAAAGCCCAAAACAGAAACACTCACCTCAAGCCAGTATTGGGGAGAGCTTTGGTGTATGTCCAGCACAGGGCCAAATATGCCCTGCACAGTGTTATTTCCTCCCATTCCAGCCATCCTGCGGCCGCAGATCTTCGATACTGGGGTGATGTTCTCCACATCCATCATTAATGTATTCTTTTCTCACCTTACAAAGCCTGTACCAATTTTCATCCTCACCAGTTTCACTCCATGCTTCTCAGAGAGAAGCATGCTTATGCCATGCTCTGTTAATTTACAAAGAGATTAGATCCAATACATTTCCTTTGTGTACAAAAGCAAACAGAAGAACAAGTTGGCTCACCAAAAAAAAAAAAAAAAAATCAGGTTAAGTTGGCTTTCTCTACCATGGGGAAACCCCCAGTTCCTAGTTTGCATTTAACTCAATGCTTTCAACCATGTTTTCTTTACAATCTTTTAAAAACTGGTTTACTATTGAGATCTGACTCAAACCGCTGCTGTTTATCAAATCCCTTCTACTCCTTTCCTGTTTTTAAGTACTGATGCTGTATGTCTTATTCTGGATTTACAGTAGTGCTCTCTCCACATACTATAAATAACAAACCTATGTTACTAGATCTCCATTATGATTTACCAGTTCATTCTGTGTTTTGGCATGGAATTTCTCTGGCATGCTTAATTTGATGATATTCAGCCTTCAAATCTTTCTCTTCAGATCCTGTCACGTCTGTAACTGCATTGTTAGCCATTCTTCCTTTACCTTCCTTTATCCCATTTTTAACATGCTCATTCCCCAAAATAAAGTCTGGTCAGGTAACATCATTAGGAACTGAATGGTGCTCCTAATAGAGTCTGGAAAATGACACAATATATCCACCCTATCTTTATATTTAACTCGTGGTGATGCACATGTTTCATTGCAAATACATATTTGGTAATAACAATATTAACCTCCTCCCTAGAATTAGCCACAAAGTACTGAACAGCAATTTGCTAGCAAAAAAAAGTAATCTCTCTTACTAAGTTCTATTAGTTTTTCTCCTATCCTGTGCCTGTATGTGGTAGGGAACAGTAGTTAAAACCAGGACTAGCAGCTACCATCAGTTGCTCTAGCACATGTCATGCACTTCCTGCTGTGTTTTATTAGACAAATATAAAATTAACAACAGAGCTATAATGATTCCCTAAGCTGGTTCCAACACAAATTTCCAATTTGAGGTCAGATGTATTGCCTAATAAAGTTTTACAACAGCAGTCAAGTAGTGGTAGTTAGCTCCTCAGAAATACAACTCTTAATTCACCAGATTTAGTTTTAAGACTTGTTCATCACATAAAACAAAAATAAATATTATTATAGCTTTACTCAAAATGTTCAGACGATAACCTCCAGATAAGATGGCATTGAGTTACTTTAACTGCAAACAACACAATTAAAGATACTTGATATATTTACATTTGTAGTAAATAACCACTATAACATTTTGATTACTTGACCTGATGCTTGTAAACTGTCATTCTGAAGCTACTTGGCAAGTACACACTGGTAATTCTATTGCTTATAGAGCACGAAACTTTAGATAACAGGCTCCTATGGTCTTGCATCCGGAAATCTTTTGTGTTCTTGATGAAGGAAACTGGGGAAAATAAACACTTAGCATATCAAAAAATTAAAACTGAAGGGATAGCATTCTAAAACCACAGCTAACACCAGAACGTGTACCATAATGATAAAAAAAAGTTCATCTTCCACATGGCTTGTTTACACATTTAGGAATTCAGTGTCAGTCCTTAAGTCTTTATCGGAAACCACTGACAAAGTCCATCAGAAATTGTAACAAGAACAATAGAAATGTAAGCAAAATTTCCATTGTCCTGTATTTAATCTACAGGAAAGACAGTTTAGCAATTAATCATGTCTGTAAATCCAAATTGGTTTGGACATGTCTGTTTAAAGTGTACAAATTTAAAAGAGCTGCCCATATTAGGGCAAAAACCTATCCCAAAGGATGACTTGATCTAGCCAGAATAAGTAAGACCCACTTCTTCTTCCCCCCAAATTTACTGAACAAATTAAGTGAACTAGGACTTTGTTAAATAATACACATAAAGGTGGTTCCAAAGGAAGTGAACATTAGTGCTGTAATACACAGGATCAAAAATACACTATTCTTAGTCACACACAATTACTATTTTTCTGCACATTAACAGTAGGATTGTGTAAGAGCATCTGTACAGCAGCGTTTATGGCCAAAACCTCCTTGGGATGAACGTAGATGAGCTACAGTGAGAATTTTCACAACAGCAAACAAAGACAAAGACACTGGCCTTGGAGTAAAATTTATATGCACATATATTTATAAATATCTCTTTAGAGATACTGTATTTATAAATATCTCTTTAGAAAAAAACTCCTTCAAATCTAACCACCCTCGAGACTATTTTGCAGAAAAATCAGCTTAAACCATTCAGTGAATACAGAGCACTATACCTGTATTTCTCAATCCATTCATTTTGAGTAGTCTCAGGTTTCAAGTATAACTACCAACTGAAATATGCACATTAACTGAGAAATGGTGAGTACACACCTTTTGTGTTTCTTTGGCTTTATGCTATGTTTTTTTTAACAACTCAGCCCTATACACTCAGGAGATAAAATGAAATTGCACTGTCACAGATCAGCTTTCTTTTCCTCCTTCCTCCTATGCCCCTTCTCCCCACTTAGAAACTCTTTGGGGTATCATTATTTAACTTTCCCCTCAGGCATGAGGATAACACCATTGGAGCCATTTTGCAGGCAGCAGGATTCTATAAATGAGGCACTTATTTAAACAGCTTCACACAGAGTCGATGTCAAAGTTCTTGGCTATTTACAGGTGACATCACAAGAGATGGCTTCTGAAGCACAGCCAAAACAAGTACCACGCACAGATTAATTTTTCTTGTCCAACATACATCAGAAAACAGTCATTCCAGCCTTGCTTCACTTCACTAAACTCTTCCTTCAAGCAAATATATGACAGAGCTGCACAGCAATTTTTTTTCTGCCTGTTGAACAGAGCAGAATTTGGTTATTGCTGAGCAAGAACAGAGCAGATTTTTTGGGTACAATTCTCTCTCCCATCATGTTTTAACATCCTTGATAAGAGCCTACAGCAAACAAAAACCTCCACATGCTAACCAAAAAATGAGGTCTGGTATCAGCTCTTGACGGACATGGCTAAGTAATCATCATTTAATTAATCAGAATCTGATAGTGCCACCTATAATAATAAACCAGGATGTGAATAAATTAATTCTTACTTTACATTTCTTGGAATCCATCTGAAATACAACAAAAATTCAGAAATAAAATCACCAATACTTTTTTTGGAAAATTATAGCAGCAGATTAAATATGTACAGCCTTTAATTGGGAAATACAAAAAACCCCTGTGTTTTCCAGGGTCAAGTAATTTCATGAGAGCACAGCTTTCCAAACTGAGGGTGGGAATCTCCATTATCCCAGCAGAGCTGCTCCTGTGAGGGGTCCAACTGCAGCAGTGCCATTTGCAGGGCCCTGAGTTTTGAAATTTAATGTGCTGACTTAAACAATACACACACATGCTTTGAAACATCTCTCCATTCCTCTGTTAGATATTAATTCTACACAGTAAATTTTGCCATTTATTAGCATACATTTGGAGTTTATTTTCTCAATGTTTAATCACGCATAGTAGTCATTAGCATATATGAACACTCCTTTTCTAGAGCAGTTTGTGTAGAATTCTCATTTGAGTTAATTGCTATGTAAGATAGCTAAATTCTAATTAAAATTCAATGGCACATGTAATGATAATATTTATCAATAGTGTCTTTCTCAGCAGTTACTTTTATTAAATTACTTAGCTTCATTGTTTATTTCTCGAGATTGAGATTCTAAATTAGTCTGGTTTTAACCGCTGAAACAATAATTTCACTAGGCTTTAACTGCAATGTTTTTACTTTATATTTTAAGGGAGTAAGTGTCTTTCAAGTTTTGTATTGACTTGTTGTTGCTTTGCTATGTCTCTGAAGATCTTTATTAACCTCTGTCTCCTGGCACCGAAAACAAAAAAAGCAGCACATGATTGGTGCTCTTGAAGCTAATGGCAAAACATCCCTTCCTGTCACTGAGCTAGGAGCCACACAGTCCACAAGTATCTTGAGCAAAATATAATATGAATAAAATGGATCAAACTTGTCATCAGATAAAAAACCCAAACCCTTTTAATGAGAACACGGTTATTTTTCTGCACCCTCACTAATAATGTCAATTGCTGCAGTACCAGATATAATTTACTTTATTTAGTGAAAAACCTTCCCAGTACAGAGGTCAAGGCAGCAGCCTGGGCTGTTTCTTGAGCTCCCTTCAATGCTGCACTTCTCCAAGTGACCGCTGTGGATGTTTATGTGTATTTGCATTAAGCATCTGCAAGCTGAGGAAAATACTTCGCTCATGCAAACGCTTATCCTTTTTGATAAAACCTATCTATATTAGGGAAGTCTGGGGGCTTGAAAATATCAAAAATCTCTTTGGATCTGTTTCATGTGGGTGGGGTGATATATATGTAAAAAATACCTGTGTCAGGTTTTAATCTGAGCTCAAGCTTTGCTCCCTGCATGCAGGATGCACTGCTGGAAAATAAATGTACACAAAAGCAAAAGAACCTTGAGCAGCAAAAACTCGTTTCTGCTGCACCAAACACAGAAGGCTGTTATTCTCAAACATAAAAATGACTAATCACCCTTTAATCAAGTTATGGTTAATGAAGTCATCCAATTTTTGCTTAATCATGTTAATATTCAGACATGTTAAACACTAAATCCCTTCAGGCATGCAAGCCTGTTTGCCAAGTTTCAGCCTACAACAAGGTGTAAATCTCTGAAAACAGCCCTTTGGAAATGCTGACAAACCTTTGGCTATTGTAACAGAAGTTGGCTTCTCTGCAAAAAAAAAAGGAGAAGGCAGAGCTCAGTTTCTCTACAAATTTCTAGCCTAAGATTTGCAGAACGTAATTCCAGTGCCCTAGATTTACTCTGTGCACTACCCCTATTGCTATACAAGCCACAGAATACTACTGAAATAGGCAGGAAGAAGAAAAATTGATGATAATTAATTATTATTAGAAAATAATATTTACTAAAAAATATAGCTGTGCTTCCACCTAAAAGTTTAATTATAATAGATCAGATTCTCAGAGACATTTGCAATCAGGCTTATTCAGTTGTTTGTTCTTAAAGGTGCTTTATGACTT
Organism: Hypocryptadius cinnamomeus; assembly: GCA_013400635.1. Lineage (NCBI taxonomy): Eukaryota > Metazoa > Chordata > Aves > Passeriformes > Zosteropidae > Hypocryptadius > Hypocryptadius cinnamomeus. Next base: position 22,798 of record VYZP01042162.1, on the reverse strand, counting down.
TTGAAGCAGAATAAAATGATAAATAATGCATTTTCCTCAGTGTTGGTGGGAAAACTCAGGCTATAATTAGCATACAAAATTACATATTCTGATACTTGATGTTCAGCGATACCATTTCCATCATGTCATACAGCATAAATAAAAAGCTGGCAATCCTAATACCCCAAATAACTTTATTCTTATAAACCACTACTGTTCCAACACATCTTATCTTCAATAACTCTTTAAAGTCAGAGCCCCCGTATCTTCCAGCAGCTTCATTCTAACTGAAACCTGCACTCTGTGCTGCAGCCTCTGAAAACACCAGATCTCTGTCTGTTCCTAAAGAGCAGCACAGGAAAAGCTGTGCCACTGTGGCCAGGAAGGCCCCTTTAAAGGGGAAGCCTGGGGAGATGCTGGGCAGGGGCTCCAACAGAGGACCTTTGTGCTGCCATGCAAATGGATCCCTGCAGCAGCCTCCAGACAATGCCCAGGGAGAAGGCAGGGAGAGCCAATCCATCTGTGGAGAGTTGGGGAACTCAGCCTTCCCGACATTCTTTCTCTCACACAAAACACTCCATGTTGACAGCTGTGAATTTTAAACAACTCTTCTGTGTATGTTTTTCTAATTGTGTGTATTCAGATAGTTTCCTCGGCATCAGGGGCTCAAAGCAGAGTGCTTGGATTTCATAATTTAGAGATTTCATGCTTTTCAAGGAGTCACAACAACTCCTTTTGAAAAACAAAGTGGAAATTAAGTGTCTAATGAAGAGAGCATCAAATGGCAAGAAAAGTGATTACTTTAGAGGTATTACAGAAAATAAAATTAATATTTACATAAATTATGATTACAGAGAGTGTCTGTAAGCTAAACTGTGAATGTGATAAATATATTAATAAAAAGTATGGAAAGTTTGCTTGACTAAACATTCTGATTATTCAGAATCCACTTACAATTTGTAGTGCTCCTTTTAAAGTAAAACTGCAGTATTTTGAAGAAAATGTTTGCCTTCAGTCAATTAATCAAATAAAATATTTGGATATCAGCAATTTGTCCATGTAATGAATGAAGTTTTTTTACTAGGCCAAGAACTAACTTAAAACAGATGCCTGGATAAAAACAACATTTCTGTGCATATTGAAAAAAAATAACAACTACCACCAAGAAGTCCCAACCACCAGTTAAAAGCCTTCCTGTAAAACAGAAAAAACAAATGAGTTTTCCTTTTCCACTTAAAAAAAAAAAAAAAGAAAAAAGAAAATACAAATAGTATCCCATGAGTATCCCATGTTGATCTCATCATGAACATGGATATATCTGCAAAATGGAAATATTACAGATAGGCTGTCATTACACAATTCTGGCCAAAAATGAGGTTTGGATCTGCTCTGTAGAATTCTGTCTAACCAGCACTGGTGAAGCTGTCTTCGCCAGTGCTCTGGGAAGGCAGCAAGCAGGCAACTGGAAGTCAGGATGCGTGGCTGCCATTCCTGGCTCTGCCCCTTTGAAACCTCCAGAGATTCCTTCCGTGGTTTCCCCTTCCTTAATATCCAGTTTTAAAGTGGAGGTGGTCAGGAGCCATTCCTTTTTATATAGTGATTTGAAGAGTGCAACCAGTTTCAGACACACCCCAATCTTTTCTGCAAAGCAGGGTGGTTCTCCTCTGACAGCTCCTGCAGACCCCTGCACATCCTCCCAAGGATCTACCCCTGCTGGGAAAGCTCCCAAAGCAGAAAGCACCATGAAAATGCAGGAGCCATGAAGAAGACCCTGCCCTTCCCAGCAGCCAGATCACTCCTACACTCCATCCTGGTGCCAGGCTCTGTGCCTTGCCACAGTCACATCCTGTGCCTTTCTCCACCAAGTGTTGAAATTGGCTTCTGCTACAGCCCATCTTTGGCTCTCGGGACCAACAACCAACAGGACTTGAACTTGAACCTGCTTGGGCAATTCACTGCTCTTTGCTTGAGGCACTGACCCCTTGCCTTCACAAGGTGTCTTCAGATCTCTCAAAAATTCCTGAAGGAGAGCAATACATCATTTCCCTCACTCCACCACCAGTCTCCACACTGGTGAGACCCATTACTTGCTGACATTTTCTCTTCCTAATATCTGCAAGAGTCAAACAGCAACAGCAATGTGGTTTTGCTTAGGGGAGGACAGGAGGTGGGTTCTCTCTAGTCTGGAAATGCATTTTCCCTTCTTCCCAGTCATTTATTGTTCTTCTTTTGGCACAAGAAGAGCATATTTTGGACATGAATTTCTCTGTGGGTGTTACATTGAAAATTAATCTTTCTCCAAGGCATATACGGTCTGGGACAGTTTTGAAATACGTATGAGAGGATGGAGATGGGAGGGAACACACGGAAATGAGGCCACTCGGTGGGGCAGGCAGATTTATTTGGCATGTTCCCACAGCCCTGCCTCACCTCACCCGGCCTGGCCAGCCACAGCACACACCTCCCTACGCTCCTGCTGGGCTGTCCAGGCCAGGGACGGGTTTCCAGCACAAGGCTGAGGTGTACAAGTGCTGATCTACACTGCACGTCACAGCATGTGCCCTTAGTCACTTGTCCCCTCCAAGGGAGCACGGAGCCACTGCCAGCAAGGAGCCACCACCCTGCCAGCACAGGAGGGACCTCTCACCAACGCACAGCTTAAGGTCTGCCACCATTTCATGTGTAATTTCCCAGCAAAACATCTCATATGAGCACTGCCTACTCCACTCCTTCCTCCTTTCAGGGTGACTTCACTCCTGTTCCTTCTTTTGTGGTGTGGCATATTCCATTTTTATGGCAATACAATGAAAAAAGTACAGCTAGGTCCCAGCCCCCTGTGCTGGGCACTATGGAAAGAAGAAAAAAAAAGTAAAAAAAAAAAGTTGTAGAGCTTTGATCCAAAAGGGTCAAAGAACCACAAAAAATATGAAGACAGTATGTGTTTTTTCTGCTTAAATAGGAAAGAATAAAAAGCAGAAATGTATCAATTTTCTATAAAACAAATTCTAATGAGTCATGATGAGGCATTAGAAAGTCCCATGTACATACATATTTAGGCACTCCTCTGTCTCAGAATTATGCTTTACGCAAACAAAAGGCTTCTCTCTACAGATTTACACAATAGGTTTACACTGAGCCATTACGATCTATCATGTAACTGAGTGCTTAATGACTCTTTAATTTAAGGATTATTGACACAAAAGATGTAACAGCTGCTTAAGAGTTACTACACAGCAGCAGCTTTCCAAAGATATATCACTTTATAATTTTGTGTATTTTCTATACTACCTAAAGACACTTACATTCATGGCAGTGCTGTAAAAGAAAAAAATTTCAAGGGGAAATAAATTAGAATATACTTGACCTCAGTGAACCAGGAAAAAAAATTAAATTTAATGTTCTCAGTTGAGAACGGATTTCTTCTTATTTATTTCTGACAATGTGAAAGCGTTGAAAAACATAACTAAACTTATTTTATCTGAAAATAGGCCTTCTAAGCTAAGACCCTGTATTTTCTGTTGAAGTCCGAGAACTGTGTTTTTTAGGGAAGTTATAAGGCCCCTGGCAAAAGTCTTACACAAAGACAGCCCTGACAGAAGTTTAAGTACAAGGGGTAGTGGGTGTCACTGTAACAGCAAATGCTTGTAAATGGAAGAGCATTTGTTAGGCTGTGTGCGTGTATACTTCTATATATTTATAACCCTTTAACAATGAATATTCCTGCTGCCAAGCATTTGGAGACAGAGTTGATTTCCTTTCAAGTAATTGATGTAGGCTTTCTTCAGGACCCCGTCCAGACAAGTTCTCCACCGTGGAGCAGGAAATCACACCGTCAAAGGAAAGCTGAGCACTCCTTCCACACAGCCCGGGTCAGCCCCTCCAAAACACTAGATTTATACGACTGCTGCCAAAAAAACTTGCATTTCCATGCCCTCCTGTTGCTAAGATAAAGGATGTTTCCTACTGCCTCAGAATGCCGTCCTCATTTAAAACTCCAGCTATGTTCTGACAAAACACACTGCTGTCACCCCAAATTGAGCAAATGAGCCTACGTCCTACAGTATAAAGACCAAAAGAGTTATTGAATATCACCCGGGGAGCACAAAATCAAAAGGCTCCCATTTCTTCCTGACCTTTTTGGGGCATTTTTTTCCTGAAATCGGCCGAGCCCTTCAGCCTTCATTTCTCATGCTGTCTGTGGTAGCACAGGAAGGACAGCCTGGACTTTGCAGTTTCAAACAGATCAAGTTTTGTTAAATAACTTTTTCTTTTTTTTTCCTCCTTCTTCAAACCCAAAGCGGAAGGGAACACTGTGAAGAAAATGGAAACTGGCAAAGAGCTTTAACTTCAAATAGCCTTATAAGTCAGCGTTGATGTGCAAAACTAATTCTGTTTTTTTGGCATTCAAATATAACCCGACAGTTGCAGAAGGGAGGGGTGAGGGCGGGAGAAGCGCAAGGCAGATTCCCAGCCAAGTGCAAAATATGGAGACGTGTACACTACAACTTCTGTTTATCAAATGAAATAAGGATTAGATTTATTGGCACCACATTTGGTAGGGGAGAATACAAACTTGACCTGGTGAATTTCAGAAAAGGAACCCTAGGACAAAAAGCAGTTCTGTACTGCTGCTGCCTCGGTGAAAGGCATTTCACTCATGGCAGAAGGGGATGTTTCCACAGAAGAGAATACCAAGCTTCAGCAAAATAGATATGCAAATAAGGCCATTCATTAAAAAAAAAAAGAAATACCACTGAATATAATGTATCTAAATATTTATTCAGGGTTAAGTGATGTTGTCTAAACAAGCAGAAAAGCCCTTTTTTGTGTAAATTGGTTTCCCCCATTAAGAGTGCCAGCCACATACTTACTACTTGTTTATTTCTATGTTTTTCATTTCCTATAATTCTCCTGTGTTATTTTACAGATGTATGAGGTAAGCAAAATTCTGGCACTGGCTGTTCATGTGAACCATAGTGTCATCTGCTCAGGCTTAAGCTGAGTAGCCCTTGCTACCACTCACCATAAATGCACTGATGGGAATGTACACACTTCTCCTCCTAAGGACGGGGCATGATCCTGAGCTGGTGGTGTTCACCAGCCCATAGTGACACTCTCAACCTCCCCCCTCCTAAGAGCCCCAGGTTATCAGGGAAACTTCCATGGAGCTTCACACACAGCACTCATTTTCTTTTACAGTCCTCTTCACCTTTACTTTCATAAACAGCTCTTTTCCTTTCTTCTGGGGAGGAAAGCAATCTACCATGCCCAGGTGGATTTAATAATGGAGGCCTAATGCAGAGGGTCAAAGAATATGAACGGATTAAAAGATTAGGGAGAAGAGTATGAAGGCTTTCCCCTCCAGGTTTCTGCTCTGAACTTGTCTGATGCCAGCAGCGAGCAAGCAATGTAACCATCAAGGAGCTGTGGTTGCATGGAAATCTCTCCTTCAGCTTCTAGTCAGGGATCATTAGAAAGAGTCTGAATATTTTAAAGATATATACTGAGGCTGCCTCATTATCAAAGTCCCATACCTACCTGTTTCCTATATTCTTAATGGCTATAAACACACCAAGATGGCTTTTCAGTTAAAAAACCCTCCTCATACATTTCACAATTCAATTTTTTGAGGTATACTTCTTTTTTCTGTGACTTCAAATATCAAAGATACACATCTCTATACACAACTTTTAGTACACCTGGCTGTCAGTCAACCACTTATTCTTCATTTACCAAGTTAAACTTCCTACAAGCAATAATCTGCAGAGAGAAAAAAAAAAAAAAAGACTAAAAAGAGGAAAATCTGACTCTGCCAAGTGCTATTCCTGTAGTAATGCTGAAATTTAACTTAACAACTCCATGATATTGGTGAAATCATGTTGGAGTTGAGCATTATGGTATTACCAATGGCTAAAAGTGACAGTTTATGCACATTAACTTCTATCTGTCTCTTACAGCACAGGCCACTTCTTCAGCTCCAGAAATTATAGAGAAATTATCTTATTTTTCTCAAGGTAAGGGAAATACAACTGGTAAAGTGTTTGAGAAGTAAATCAACCACACATACAGGGTCCTCTCTTGGAATGAAAGGAGTGAGCTCAACAAGTAGAAATTTTTCAGAGCTAAATGACATATTTGGTTCAGGATTTAGAACCAGCCATGATTACATCCAAAGTGCCTTCAGTTAAGAAAAGCAAGTTGCACAACAGAACCAACAGCCGTGACTGAAGCTGGTTTAATAATAAACTCAAAACTACTTAAAATGAACTTCATGTTTCCATGGTGATGAATACATATCTCCCTCCAGACTGTCTTGTGATGTAGAAAACATTCACCAGTAGTATTTTTGTAGCAATCTTACTAATGGAAAATTCATTAGCATTGTTCAAGATGGCGATAACACTGACTTGGATTAATTTTAGACTGACCTCGGTGAATTTGCAGATGAAGATGAAAGCAGTACAGCGCCCAGTGGAAAAGTAAAATTAGTGAAATACCTCTTGTGACATATTTTTCAAAAAAGAAGATGACTGGTAGCTGCTAAAACAAGTGTGCAGACCTATTAGTTTACTTAACCTCTCTGATACCTGCTGATAAATCCATTTTAGCTTTAGTGAGCTTCCTCACCAGGGAGATTTAAATCTGCTTAAACAGATACAAAATGTTATCATCTCCTTGGGTTAGCCTTGCTTAATGGCAGTGAGGCATGGCCAATTGCAGACACCCTTAACATAACATATTTGACAGGTATAGGATCAGGCATATAGAATAGGAGAGGTCCCAAAGCTTGCCTTTACTCACAAGGCTGCTCTAAGGGTATGAACTGCTAAACTCTGTCATCATCCCTTAACTTACAGAGCTCCTTAATGCGATATGGTGTTCTATTCAGGGAAAAAAAAAACCTTCTCAAGAGTACATATTTGACTTTGATCTGGTGACATGTTTCTGAAGGAAAGCATCTGACAGGACAAAGATGTACAGTACTTCATTTAGCCTGTGTGCCATATGTGGCAGTTTGAGGATCACTGTCACAGCCCCTTGGGCTGCCATCCAGAATCGCACGGCGTGGCAGAGCAGAGGGATTGCTGCTGGGCTTCGGCAGGAAAGGCTGGTGAAGAGTTTCTCTGGGCTCTTTCCAACAAATTTATTTACATGTCACATTCCAAAATTTAAAAATGAGACAGTTTAACTTCCAATAAAAAAAAAAGAGTAGTAAAAGAAAGTAATAACTCTTCACGTCATAGAAATGATAGAAATGACATTCTTATTTTCATTCAAAAAGCCCATAAGCATGGGTGTCATTTCAAGCACACAGATGTTAATCAGCCTGCTCAAGGACTTAAAGCTACATATATGCAAAACACTTTGCTAGGAAAAAAACCTGCATATATGTACTATAGACACACCTATCTTCTTTCAGCCAACAGGCCCAGAAATCCTGGCAACTGCAGGATCTGCAGTTTTTAAAACATGATCTTTTCCCAAATAAGAATTTTGGGGATGTTTTCATCAGAAATGACTACAGAGTTTCTGAAAATGTAACCAGAAATAAAACACAGCACTTTTGGTGCACAATTGTCCTTGCAAACATCTGCACAAGTCAAAATGCTAACTAGCTATGAGTAGGTAGCTGGTATTTGTTGTGAATAAAATTTAAATTAAGAGATTCTCTGCTGATTTTCTTGAAAACCTGACTTAGATTTAACTTCTCTCTGTGTTGTCTGATACTGCTTTGTGGGTTTCATATTACTTTTTGGTTTTTTGTTTTATTCACTAAACGTGAAAGCCATTCAGCAGAACAGCACTGTTATGATATGGTTCTAATTTAAAAAAGAGCAAAGCTGTACAGGAAGGGAAGGAAAGGTTCCCTTCAGGAGAGGCATAGGGGGAGCCAATTAGACAAAGATGTGTCAAAGTGGACAGTGTTTATGAAAACAATCAGCATTACATCTAAGTCTCTACTTGGATGTTACACAGTCCAGTTTCCTACTCTTGTTCCTTCAGAAAGCTGCTTCGGATTTCCAATATTAATGTCAGTTTAGCTGACTGAGACTATAGTAGGTGTGCCTTTTTTAATTTCAGAAAAGGAAGAAATGTACAATGTTGAGAAGTAATATGACTGGTATGTTACACAGACATGCAACAAAAAGATTTCTTTTTCTCTTGTGATTTCAGGTAGTCAACACCAGTTCTCTTTTTCCTGTAATCATGAATCTGAAAGCACTGATTATGTCAAGCAAATTCCCTGCATGTGTTTAGAAACTAATTTCTTCGAGTCTCACAGCTTGGTGGCAATATTCAAACATTTATTCAATTACTGCCAGTATTCATACAATGAAATTGGTGTCTTGAAAGAAGACGACTGAACTGAAAAAAAAAAAGTTTAGGTAACAATTTTCAATTTGCCAACTGAACTCAGGTCTCAGTAGAGATGAGTGTGATCTATTCCTCATATTTCCCTTATGCAATCAGCATCCTAAATGTATTGCAATTAAACCACAGTCTAATTAAAACACAAAAGACTTTTCAGTAATGAATCTTTCTGGCAAAGAGCATCTTCAACACTTACTTCCCAAACAATAGCACTTGTCAAGAGATGTTAAACAAATTTCAGAACTGAGGCTTTTCACAGCATCTTGGACCATTTGGCATTTTGGTCTTTGGTGCTCAGTATCAGCCAGCTCCTTATGTTCTTGAAACAGACTAAAATCTGTAGGCAAATATACACAATTTAAAAAATTCATCAGTGTGCCTGGGATTGCATGTGGTTTTCCAAGGGAAGTGGCTTGGCCTATCACTTTCTGACCCATTTTTGCCTTGTTCCGCTTCAGCATGTTCTCTCAGCTGAGTGCTGGAAACTGCATTCATTTCAGTGGGATAAAAATAACAATAAAAACTCACTGCCTATAGCAACCCTCAAGCTACAGAGGGTGAAAAGAATTACATTTTTAATTCACAAAGCTTTTTTTACATATAATCATTCCTTTTACGTAAAGGTCAAGTTACAAGACTTTCTGCATTATGCATAGTGATTTTCATTTTGGCTTATTATTCAGTGGTATAAAATTTATGATGTCAGATTTCATGACAGTTAAACCTGAGTTTGTTCTGTTCCAGAATGACATCTGGGTATAGTGAATAACAAAGCTTCTATGTTAAAATAGCCCCATATTTTTAGGTTGGCTCCTATGAAAGAAATTAGACCAAGAGATACTTGAACAGATGTTCAGAAATATATTTCACTTCAAGTGCTGACAAACTAGAATGGGAGCAGAGTTGCATAATAGGAAATTAATCATTAAAGTCAATCATGAAAAATATTCAATTATTTGGAATCAAAGTGTTCAGGAAATATTATTTTCTTTTGGTACTATTGCAGAGAATTTGATATTCAAACACAAAACACCTAAGAAACATGCTCAGTGCTTAATGCCTTTATGAGAAAAAACAGGTTTTTCAAGGTAATAAATATATGAAAGACCATTTTATTTGTTAATGTGTGTACCAGATAACGATTTTTTAGCTGCCAGTACAATTATTTATTATGACAATGCAGCACCTCTAGTGAAAATTGAGTAGTCTTAAGGTGTTCTGTGTTGTTCATTCATGCAAAGAATTCTTGTCAAATATTTTAATGAGAAGAAAAGTATGGCAGTCAAGATTAAAAGTCAAGGTGACCTTTAACTGTGGAAAACAGTATCTACATATCACCTCACATTTTTTTTTAAGGTCATCACTTCTCTCTTGAAGAGTCATTCCACACATGGAAGTAAGCAGTGCAATGAGAGAATGAACTATAAAAACCATCCTTCCTTCAAAATTAACCTACACCTATTTTAATATCACATTACACCTATTTTGGTATAAATTTCAAACACTTGCTGTGGTGCCTTCAGCAAAACAAGCAAAGAAACCACGCTTTACAGAAAACAGGGATATACAACTGCCCCCCAGCCCTTGGTAAAGCAACAGCGCAACAACTTTGGAATTGTCACTCTTCATTATAAAGAACAAACTTGCTGTGACCTGGCCACGGCCAGGATGTGCTGAGTCAGCTGGAAAGCTGTTCTGATGGGCACCTGATGGCCTGTTGTTCTAAAGAGTCTTTGGGGAAGCCAAGGATGCTCCCTCAGCACAGCCTGACTTGTTTCCTACTGCCATGCTTCCAGCTGCCACCATTAGCCAAGAAGGAACCCTGTTGATGCCATGCTGTGCACAGGCTCTGCTGCATGGGCAAAATCAGCACGGCCAATGTGACCTTCAACAAGTCCAGGGGAGCCTGGAAATACTGTTCCAATTACCAGAGGTGAAATACAAACCAATCATTGAATATTTGGGTGTTCATCTTTTCCAGTCTAGTCACAGCAGATGTGGCCAATGGGGATTGATTACCTGCACTTCACATGCCTCTGCTAGAAATCCCCCAGAAGGCATCCAGCCAGCCCAGCTCACAGGCAGAACCTCACACTTGCAAAGTCCTGCATTTGTTCTTCCAGCCTTCTTATAGCTTACTTTTCCCCCTCTACAACTGGAGGGAAAGACAAACCTGGAAGCAGGGAAAAGCCACCTGCCGTTCACCTCCTAGACCTTAGCTGTGTTAAAAAGAAACTTTCTTCCATCCAACATGGCTGCAAAAAGAAGCATCACACCCCAAGGACAGCTTGAGAGAGACCTCAGGACTGGTCCTAAATAATGGCATGAACCTACTTTCTAATTTCTTTACTTTATCTCCAATTTTATTTGCTTATCTGCAGTCTGTACTGACTTTCCCACACTGAAAGCAGTTCAGGTATAACATGACATGAGTGGAGATAAGGCTTCCAGATTAGCACTGGTTTGGGTCCAGCCAGCTTGGCACGAGCTGCTCATGAGCACAGGCAGCAAAATTAATGTTTACTTGCATCTGTCCACAAAGATACACTCTTAGTTATATACACTAAGAGGATTACTCATGGAGTACCATTAATCATTTTTATCACTACCAAACATAGTATCAAGCACACAGAAAAATGTAGTTCCTAATTGCTACTATGGAGACAAAGCAGTAGAGGAACAGGAGATGAAAATAAAGTACTAGGTGTCATTTCTTCTGTGAAATTGTATGTGGAATATTTTAATTAATGGGTGATATCATTCATACATGGTTCTAAGTGAATCTTAAATAATTATAACAGCCAAACACAGTAAATCAGATTTTAAAATTTCCCAAGAAAAATTTAATAATTTAATAGATTTAATAATAGATTTAATAATATTGTTGTTCTTCCCCACTAAGAGTATCCATTTTCTTCTGAAGGCCCATTTGCCACACATCATGTGGCTCAGACAATCTTTTTTTTTTTTTTTGTAAAGTGTTAGAATCTGCTTAAATTAAGTTGTATTAATGCATTGTACGTTAATTATTACATGTGGCACACATATAATTTAAAACAAACTCTGGCAAGTTGGGCAAGTGAACTTTCTGTGTCTATTAGGAATCCCCAATGAAATTTTTGCAAGTTTGATTTGAAAACACTATGGTACTTAAATTTTTACTTTTTCTTATTGGTCAGCTGCTAATGTCTGAAAAGTGGATTACATTTCTACAAATGCTGATGCTCTGCACTTTTGCTGTTTAACACACAACTACATTTTACACACTAGTCTGCTATTTTGGCTTTATTGAAACGTGCACAAAATTCCTTTTTCAGCCACTGAGGAGACTTGGCACAAGTTATAAAGATTTATTGATCTAGTACTAACTAGAGTACGTTACAAATAGCCAAGTGCCAAACAGTTGCTTTGCACCAGATTGCTATTTACAAGTGAGGAGAGGAAACTGGGTTACTAATTATGTACAAAACTCTAAGCTTTAGAAAATTGTGTACTTATAATTAAGGCCTTTTAAAATAAATAGTCTTTCTCTTATTGAGACAGGCTTTTATACTAAAATATTTTCTGTAATATAGATACACACACACCATTTTCTTTAACAGAATGCTGAGCTCAAATATAAAGAAAATTCCTGAATTGGAGAGTGCTGCCACTCTTCAAAACCACTACCATCACCAAGAAAAAATCAACTTCTAAATTTAAGTATCTAGAAAAATTTAAATTCATTAAAATCTTGCGCGGTATACTTTTGATTTTGAAAAAGATTTATTAAATGGTCTGTTATGATTTTCTTTAATTTTTTTCCATATTTCTTTGCATTTATCCATGAGGACAAGTGCTCATAAGACATATAAGAGTATCATGTCACTGTAGTGTAACTCTTAGAAATCGTCTATAATCTTTCAATTAGATGCTTGCCTAGGTCACAGGTAACACAAAGAAAGAGATCTGAACTGCAAAAGCAAATCAGAACTGGTCCAAGGATCTGTGGGACACACAATACAACCCTCAAACCTAATGAAGGCCACTTGCATCAAATGAGATTAGTCTGGATAAACCAGCAGTACCAGAGCTCAGAGGGTGACATCTGTTAGCCACAGCCTCATGCCAACAGTGAGCAGGGTCAACCCAACCACGAACACTTCTGATTTCATCACTGGAACAAGCAAAGTTCCCAGAGTTTATTCTGTTAATTTATAGGGGATTTACCACAACATTGTGTGGTAACAAGGATGTAATTGAGAGCAGCAAGCTTTTCCAGAAACACCTACTGACACTTCAGGCACTTTGGATCCAGTGTCACTGTCACCAGACAGAGACTGATGTGTGCCATCAGCTCACAATATATGCAAAGCTAAATCAGACACTGAGTAGCAAAAAAAGGGACATAAGAAACCCAAAGCAAGAAGAAAGTCAAATTCAAAATAGCAGGGGAAAAGCATAGCCTTTCATTTACAAAATGACTTTTTAATTATTGCATTTTAACGCAATAAAAAAAGCTGTAACTAACTAACTGCTAGCGTTGTAGCTCACTAACAACGTACGGGTGTGTCTTTTGGAGGTCCAGCTCCACAAGTTACCTGTCAACAGCCAAGACATGCATAGCTTTATTGCAGCCCCTGGGTAGACAAACTATGCAGAAAATATAAAACAAAAAAAGGATGTGTAATTTAATATGTAAAGTTACTTGAGATATACTAATTATGTTAAATACATTTATAACTACGCATAATTCTGCATTTAAAACCTTATTAAGAGCACAGGACACAGAAGAAACAGTCTGTTTGATCTGTTTTGAAGCTATGGTAATAGGAAACAAGTTTTCCTGCAAAGTCTCTCAGGACCATCAAACAGTCCTTTTTTTTCCCAAGAATAAATACAGAGCCATATTTGAAACCCTTAACCTAATGCTCACAAAGAAATATCCCTTGTAGACACAGTTGTTTATTAAGGCTAACCCTAGTTCACTTTCCAGTCATATTCCAGAGATAAGAAAAAAATTATAGAAATAAAAATGTCTAGCAGGTAGTTTCATTTGCCTCTTTTATTACAAATCCATATTCAGATATGTTAATATAAAGATGTACAATATTACATAAAGGGCACAAAACCTGACATCGTGACACTGGTGGCTGAATGGCTCGCTTATTGTAGTGGCTCTTATTCAGCTATTTTCTAGTGCTCTCATCAGTCTTTTGTGTGAAAGTCTTTGGTGAGAGTCAAGTCTGAACTGATAAGGCCTTGGAGACATAATCACTGGCCCTCATTTTCCATTGACAGCCCCACACAGCCAATTCACAAACATTTTCATATTAATATTGAGCAATTTTCCTACATTCTAATCCATCAAAGTAGGCTATTAATCCTTCCCCTGCGCTCTTCTCTATTCAAATGCTAACAATTTTCTTCTCACAAGCTAAAACATTTGTCCTACAGCCCCTCACACAAAGACACTGTATTGTCAGCAGTGATTGATCAGAGTATTAATATGAGGGATGTGATGTACATTGTATCAATGATACCACACAGATGTGGAGGAAAAGGTCTTTTTTAGAGGATAAACCAAATGCAAAATATAATAATTTCTCAAGGAACAACACTGTAAGTGTTTTGCCTGGTGTATTTTATGGTAATTTATGAAAATATATAGAGGTGCAAAATGCTTTTGAATTTAGAATGCAAAATAAATGTCAGGGATGTCCTAGGGACTGGGACCTGGGTGAGGAGCACCCTGCAGCTGGGACTGGCTGGGGACTGAGAAGGCAAACAGCAGCAAGGCTACTAAAAGCCACTTGCTCTCCAATACCATATTTTTTAGAATTATAGGGGGCAAGGGTAGAATAAAAACAAATACCTAAAAAAAAAATGAGATGAGGATAGCTCTTTAATGGCAAAAGCCTTTTGTCTCCTGGAATGGAAAAAGTTAAACAAGGCCAAAAAGGAATTCCAACCTTTGGCCAGTGGGTTTCTTGCTACAGGGCCACCTGACAATTCCTTCACCCTCATGGATGGCCAAAAGCTCTTCTCAGATGGTACAAAAGGCAAAGGGCATCTGACAGACCTTTTCTTGTGCCCTAGTGTCAAATAACTTGGAGTTATTTATTAAAAGAAGGATGCTCAACCTTAAGATGCTTTATGTGTAGTTTAGGCCTTCCCTGTAAAAATCACAACTCAACCAGCAGCTTCTGCTGTAACTGCAGGAGATAAGCACAGAAAGCAGCAGCAAAAGGGGGACAGTCTGTAAGAGATGTGGTTGTAGGGAGGTGAACGTGCTGCCTGCAACCAGAGCAGAGGCGTGGGCACAGGGAGGTGGAGGGAGGGAAGCTGTGGTTGCACAGAGCCCTTCCACAGCTGATACACCCTGGCACAAATTAGAGTAATTTCAGGGATGCTGTAATTTACAGCAGGTTACAGTGGTTCTTGGCACAGAGCTCATCCCTCTGCAGACAGAACCCCCACACATCTCAACACGTGTCCTCCTCCTTGCAGGGTGTGGGTAGAGGCAGAGATGTGCCAGGTGCTGTCAGCAAGTCAAAGCCATCAAGCTCAGCCTCAGGTCCGCCCTAGGATCACTTTGCTGGAGCTGCATGAAGCAATTTAAAAGAACATGCAGCTGGATGACAGAGAAATCCAGACCTCCTCTAACATCCAGCACCCATTCACCCATAAAAAGGAACAATTTGCTCACTTCCAGTAGCACACAATACAGGGAGAGGGTGTGTGTGCACACATAAGTATGATTAAATAACCT
The DNA here is from genome assembly GCA_013400635.1 of Hypocryptadius cinnamomeus. Taxonomy (NCBI): domain Eukaryota; kingdom Metazoa; phylum Chordata; class Aves; order Passeriformes; family Zosteropidae; genus Hypocryptadius; species Hypocryptadius cinnamomeus. The sequence continues at coordinate 7,695 of VYZP01042162.1, read as the reverse complement.
CAAAATAAGATAAACACACACAACTGCTTAAAAAGCTGATAAATTCAGCACAACATTTCAATGCAAGTAAGAGAATGTTTGAGGCTGAGGGTTTAAGAGACACACTATATTTAAGCACATGCAGCTACCATCTAGTGAGATCACAAATCACAAACTGCAATTTATGCATAATATTCTACTAAAATTAATTTTAATTTCGTATTCTTATATACTCCTTCCTTCTTTGAAGGAACAAAGCAAACCTAAGACTGACATATATAAACTCAACCCAGCAATGCAATTGGACTGGCAGAGCCTAGTGACCAAATGAAATTTTATCACTGGATTTAGCCCACATCCCAAAGGAAATCATTCCAGCTCTGAGCACCCTCTGCCATCATACTGGCACCCATGTCTGAGCACGTGTGTGCCCTCAATGCATCAGGGAGATGGCAAGAGGGGTCCCATAGTTGTTAACATGATTGATTGAGCTAAAAAGACAATTTGTTCATGAACTTATGGGAAAAAGACAAAAAAACAACCAAACCAAAACAATCTGGAGAGCTACTTTTCTTTTCAACTGTGTTGGACTCAGAGAGGCTACAGGAAAGCTACTGCTGCCTCCCAGGATGAGCTTGCTCTGGGCAGAACAACAGCGCTGTTTAAAGAGCTTGAGTTTCTATGCACAACATCCTATTTCTGTGCCACTTACCGTTGGTACATTGTATCTTTACAACGAGTAATTAAAAATATTTGTACTTTGAAGCCACTTAGGAGCTCTTCCAATTACTTGTATTAGCATGCTGGCAAACACTCAAGCCTTTTTAATGTTGAGTCAGACTCCTGAGCCTGCATCAAAAACTCTCCAAAGAGCAATTTTGATTTTCTCTACTTCCATGCAACTGGAAGGGGTACCACGAGCTCTCCTGCTGCCCCACAGGAATCGTTCCTTGGGGACGATGCAAAGCACCAAGTGCCACCTCCCAGCAGCTATGAAATGTCCCCAGCCACAGGAGACAGAGCGAGGGGCTGAGGAGGGAAGGTGTTCCCTCGTGTTGCTGAGGCTGGAAGATGCCCAGGATGGGACGTGCAGAGCTGTGATGCTCAGCTCTGAGCTGAGGGCTCTGGGTGGCTCGGGGCAGCGCTGGTGACTCAGGGCTGGCTCTGCAGAGCCGTGACTCAGTTTCCCCAGAGCGCAGGGCGAGAGGCACCGCGGGCTCGGGCTGCTGCGTGCTGCTGAGCCTCTCACAGCAATTCCCTATAAATAAGGGTGTTAACTCTACTTGAATGATAGCCAAGGCATCAAGGTTAAGCTTCCACTGATATAAATTAAATTGGATAAAGTATTAGTCATTTCCTGTCCCATGCTGTTATGCATTGTGATGTACATTATGAAATAGCAATTTTAAACCCAGAAATAGATTGATTTCAGTTTTAATTGAAATACTCTTTGTTTTGTAATTAAGCTGTTATGTGCCAGAAGAATGATTTGCTTGGGGTTCAAGCATGAGCGTTACAATCTTTAGAAAATCCCAAGCTGGATACTGTTTGCTAAGGTTGTTCTTGTGCAAAATATAAAATCCAGAATGAGATAAAGATAAAAATAAATTCACTCATATATTAAATAGAAATAGCAGAAAAAACAGATACCATCTATTGAAGAGCTTATTTTCCAAACTAAGGCACATTCACAAATGTACCCATAGATTTAGCAATTCAGAGACCTTAAAATTTTAACAAATTTCATCCAGAAGACCACATGAAGACTGTGAAACCTAGGATTTAGGGACTTGCATTTGAGAACTTTTCCTCTGTGCCTTCCACCATCACATCAGTGAGCAGGACAGTTTTTCCCAGCTCATCTCCCACATCCAACAGCAGGTTTCCACACCACACCTCTGTATCTCCTCTCTGGCAAGATATTGCTCAAGGTTAGCAAGTTTCAGATCACTCTACAGACATTCCCTTTAACTAAACTTACATCAAACATGGTTTTTCTTGTTCTTTGATGGGGCAAAGTTTTTTTCAAGACAGAACTGGTTCTATTTTAAACAGTTTAATGTGTTAAAAATTGTTTTCATCTACATTGCAAGTGTTCTAAACCAAAGTAAGTGGAACTTACAATCATCACTGGAGAAAGAACTGCCATCAGGAATAAAGCGTGGGTTTATCCATTTTTCATATGTAAGTCAGATTCACTTTGTCAGTCTGGAGATTTGACAAAGTATAATTCAGAACAGTTCAAGCTCACCTTCCACTGGACTGAGTAATCAGATCAGATGAGGAAACATACCAGTGGCTCTCCAGAACTCACTGCAATACTCTTTAGGAACCTCACAGTATATGTGCCACCTCATTTTCCCAGTAATGCAGGGCTGTCATGTACAATTGTGTACACAAGAACTACAACAACATCTCACAAATTTCCAGGAGCGAAAGCCTGCAGTTTAGGAAAGGAGACTGTTGAGTTTTAGTCTTGCTAATGTTTCCAAAGGCCATGGAGTCATTGCAGAGGCTGTGGAACAGCTACCAGAGGTGTGCAGGGCTGTGTGAGAGCCCCAGCACGCAGACAGCAGCTGGTGTCATCCTCCTTGACCCTTCTGTTGGCAGCATTGTTCCTAAAAGGCACTGCCTCTGAGGTGATGTCTCAGCATTGAATTCTTAATTAGTTGATTTTTTTTACAGTGGTGCTGCTTCTTAGATATAATACAGTAGATGAAAGACCTTTAAAGATATCGTGTGTGACACAGTTTAATTTGGCTAAAAGATAAGGGGTTTTTAAAGAAAAATGACAACCATATGAATTCATTCAGTAGTATGGAATGTAGAGTGGCAATTAAAAACAAGTCAGAGAGCAAAAGGTTTATTTTAAAGTTAAATTTCTTAGAAAAATAATGGTGTTCTCTTTTCTACAAGGATATCACCATTGATTTTAGCCTAAAAATTAGCATCCAGTGATGAGAGAATACAAACACAATTCACTGCAAAGGAATACTCATATATTTTTTGTCTGGATTTTTTGTTTGTTTTCATTTGAATTTTTCCCTATTCCTATGTTCAAATGTATTTTTGCACCCCACATAAAAATATGATAACCTTTCTGATAAAAAAAGGGGATCTCTTATTTGATTTAATATAATTCTGAGAAGAATGACTTTGACCAATTGGTGTAGTGGCTCACTGCACTAGTGAACAAGGGTTTGTGCACCCACTGGTCCACAGTGCGACTGCTATGCAGGCTGAATAAGGAGACGAATTTAAAATGTGTAAATGACAAGTCTGAAACTTGACTGAATCAGACAAAAGATGCTATATTTAACACTTTGCCCTCTAGTTTTAGACCACCTTCTTTTTAGTCAGCTGAACAGAACATTCACAAGTGGCTTACAATTCTCTGAGCTGTTCAATTTTTCCTGGGTCTCTAACTGAAAACATTAAAAAGTGGGTGATGATAATTAAGGTCAAAATATATCTAAATATACAGTAGGAAGATTCTTAATTAATGACAAGATAGAAAGAGTGAAAATAAATGGGTAGAAGTTTTGAAGTACAGCATATGAAAACACTGGTGATTTACACAATATTATAGAAAGCTTATCAAATACTACTAGATTTATCTTTGATCCTTCTGAAATATTCCTTAAGGCCTGCTCAGTACAGTGTATCAGTCACCTCCTTATTTGACTAAGAGGGAGTGTTTTTATTTTATTTATATTTTAAAATTTAGAAAATATCACACTACACTAAAGGAATCAACCAGTAGCCTGTGTGCTCCAGTAACTGGAAAAGATAGAAAGTCAGTGAGTAGATAATTATTCAAGGTCAAACCTTTCTAGTGTGGTGCCAGAAAAAAGCAAACACTGAGGGTTAGCCAATACTTCACAAACACTTGTTTAAGGATTTCCTAATTACTATAAGTGGTTCCTCTGGCCCTGGCACTTAAAAAGGCAGCTGTATATGCATGATGTCATCCCTGCTGCCCATTATCTCTGCAGTAAATTTAGAGGATTAAGAAGCAAGCAAGGCTAAATAGTCAAAATAATAATGATTTTTCATGTTTCCTACCATTAAAAATTAACTACAGAAAAAAAGGACAAATTTAAAACTTGGATGTAATTAACTACTGAAGTGTATTTGAATGTTTTTGCCCAAAAATCAGAAAAATATTTAAAGATGACACGTGTGCAGCATGGCCACAGCTCCATAATTAAAACACAGCTCCTCAAATATTTTCCTACCTTTGTTTCTAGAAACACTCACTAACCTTTTTTAGAATTTTTACAAAATTAGTTTATCAAGTGCCACAATGTAGAGGCCCAGACATTGCCATACACAGTCACTTTCCGTGTGCTACTCTCTGCCTGTGTGGGAAGTTTTGAGAAATCAACTCTTCTGTCCCTACCTCTTATTTTCTATTAGGGGAAGCTGCTCCTCAGCACTGATCATTTCTATGTTCACCTTCTATTTGTCCTTGAAACAGGAGCCAGTGAAATCTGTGCTCCTGATTTGACATTGCCAACTTGCACAGCCTCAAGTGAGGTTGCAGGGTCATTCTTTTCCTGTTTTTTTTCCTCCTGTTCCCCTTAATTTACAATTACATTCCAGGTTAGCATTTGTCTGGTAAAATTCCTCTCCTGCTTGTCCATTTGTAGCAGAAGTATCTGATTGCTGCCAGGAATACTCTGTTATTTTTGATAACATGTTAGAAGCTCATGCCAACACTATAAGTCCATTTCTTCTGCGGCATTGCCTAGATCAAGCAGGATTTGTCCTGTTGTCTGAAGCTTCAGATACAGCTACCAGTCACCAATTTAACTTCTGTACTTTACTATGTTTCCTACCTAGTGAAAAAGCACTCAGTATTTTTCTTGGATCAAATTTATTTTACATCTCAAAACTAACAATATAATTTTCCAGCCTTCCAGATCTGGGTAGCTTCTACCACCATCTTTTTTAACCACGTGGTCACTTTTTACCATGATTCTCTCTCCTGGTGGTTGTGAAGCTGGATGCTGTCTCCAACCACATGGAACACCCAGTGGTGGTCATCTTGGTAATGTTGGTCTATGAAACATTCCTGGTCTGGCTCTTGGTAATGTTGGTCTATGAAACATTCCTGGTCTGGCTCTTGCATGAGAAACACTCCAGTTTTTAATGCAGGAGATTCTGTCAATCTGTATTTGAGTACCATCTAACAACTGAAAATAATTTTGTGCTGTTCCTATTACAACCATTTGAGGAAACATCCAGGAACTTTTGAGATGTTCCTGAAATCCAAAGCATCTATTTTAAGTAAAATCCAGATTCTGCATCCACACTGTACACACCCACTTCATCAGAAGCAGCGTGGGGCACGCACAGCTACACCACTCCCCTTTTCACAAGTGACACTGGGCAGTGCCTGCACACAGATACTCTTCCACTTAGCCATGGAAATCCTGTGAACACTCTCCACTGCAGCACAGAGCAGGGACAAAGAAACAAAGAGCTGTTGCTGCATACTCACCAGATCCATGAAGCCACAAAAGGTTTTCTATTATCTTCCAGGAGCTATGGGTCAAGCTAGAAATCAATTTCTAGAAATTAATGAGATGGCTGAGGAGTAAGCTTTCAGAAACAAGCCAAACAAGCCCATCTTTATTTTCTCTTGCAGCAGAAGCTTCCTCAGAGAGCAGCACATGCAGCTTTTGCAGAGCCCAGCCATCCTCCCAGCCGTACTCTTGTGCACATGGTAACTTGGCAAAAGGGAAACACAGGGAAAGGAATGCTGCCATGTTTGAGCATGGGAACTAAATGTCTTGCACAGATGCACAAACCATAAGGGAATGTTAGACCTAGTCTGACCTTCTGCACCACAGAGACTATAAAACATCACCAGCTTCCTTGTGTCCTGCTTTGATGAGATGCATGTACAAATCCAAATGGGAAAACACTTACATATAAGCTTTAGGACATATTATGCACAGAATGACACCTGCTTTTTATGCTCTTTCAACATACAAAATTGTCTCTACAAGAAAACATCACTCTTCCCAAGCTGACAGAAGTTATATTTCTAATAATAAATATTCTGCCTAAGAGAAGCTGCAGGATATATGTATTTCATAGCTCATGGAGAACTGAAGGGGTGAGAAGGAGGAGCAAACCCAGCTGAGCCCTGCTCAGACAACAGCTCAGGCACAGGATCCCTCTATGCAGACAATGGCTGAATAGTGATGGAGAGAACAGAAAATATGGGGACTTGGAAGCACTGGAAGCAGGCATTGCAAGAAGGAACAGGAGATGACACAAAGTATGGTGTAAAAGAGGGGATGTAGAGGGGTCAGAGAGCTGAAACTTGACTGAAAAAAGAAGCACAGGACATGAAAACTATTCCACACTGAAAAAAACAGACAAGGGAGAGGTGTGGTATCAATTGATGTAATCTACCACTAAATAGACATATTTAAGAGGATACTAGTTGAGGCTGAGCAATATGAGAACATTCAAGTACAGAAGACGATAAAATAAGTTGTTCCTGCCTTAAGGAAAATAGAAATTATTCAGTTGGTGCAGTTCTGCTCAGATACATCAGAGGCAGAGGAAGGATCTGTCCAAGTACTACCCTCCCATCCCCTCTGCTCAATTCCTCCTTAAACAACCACGATGGTCCTGCTAAGGGAGAGAAACCTTGCCAAAAGCAGTAACAGGTGAAGAATAAGGGGGAAAAGGGCATATTAACACAGCAAAGTGGTATTAGGAAAAAATAGACCTTTCTCTGTGATTTGGTGTGGGTTGGGCCGCAGAAAATATAAGTTTCTTGGTAAATTCACACTGTTAATTTAGGGTGTATGGAACTGCTTTAGCCATCCTTCAAAGGTCAAGAACAGTGCAATCAAGGGCATAAACAAGCACAGTGAGGATGACTTTTATGGTGCATAAACAGAATGAGTAAGATTCCATGACTCCTCATAGAGAATAAGAAAGATAAAGTTTTATGCTATAATCAGCCATTGCAAAATGACATGTTTTCAATCCAGCATCCAAAATATTTAGCTTTTCTCTTTGCCTTTTGGATCTCTGTGTCATACCTTCTCTTTGATATCTTAATGGATGTGATTTTGGCAGAAAATAACTTACTCTGAAAAAATTCTGCACCAGCATTAGCTGAGCTGAAAAGCAACCCCTTAAAAAACCCACATCATGTGAAATAAGCAGATTTTGAAATTATGCAGTTCATGCCATAAGAGTAATAAAATAGCAAAATTAAGGGGCTTTTTTATTTATAAGTAACTGCTTTCTTCTACCTTTTATAATGTCCACCTCTTAGCATAACAAAGCTTTTCATAGCTTACTAATGGCTCCCTGTCACTAGTGCTGAGAACTATTATCACTGCACTGCCCCTTCACATGGGCCTTTCAAACATCACTGTTTCACTTAATTCTTTCACCTCCTTCAGTTCAAATGCAATAAAAACCTTTCACTGGCTGACAACTAGAAAGGCAGAACAGCCTCCAACTGCTGTATAATTCAGGAGGGCTCTTTCTCATTTTAATTGGCTGCCTAATTGGAATGTTTATGGGTTCTGCGATAGCTTGGGATGAAAAGGCAGGGTGAGCAATTATGTGCTCAGCATTCCTATCTGGCAGAGTTAATAGTTTTTTTTAAAAAAAAGCTAAAGTTCACTGGAATGCCATGTTTTTGTTCTCTAAGAAATACCTTGATTTGAAACAATG